>JAAEAF010005164.1:0-37217 GCA_011037195.1 Triatoma infestans
GGCGATAGGTCTCTCTTGGCCGTTCCGCTTCTGTGACAACACCGCCCCCACGGCGACGCCAGAGGCGTCGGTAGCCAGGATGAACGGCTCTCGAAAGTCCGGATAGACGAGTACGGAATTTGAACACAGCCATTGTTTGAGGGAGGCAAACGCGGCCTCCCGACCTGGTCCCCAAGTATACGGCTCATCCTTCTTGGTTAGTCGCATCAGTGGCGCCGCCACGGCCGCAAAATTTTCAATAAACCTCCGGTAGTAGCCCACCAAGCCCAGGAACGCGCGCACCTGCCCTGCGTGCTGCGGCACGGGATACTGGTGGATCGCTTCCACCTTCGCCGGGTCAGGTTTTACCCCATCACCCGTCACTAGATGTCCCAGATAGCTTACTTCCGACTGCGCGAATCTGCACTTCGCCAGCCGGACCTTCAGGTTGGCGCGGGCGAAAATCCCCAGAACACGGTCCAGCCGAGCAGCGTGTTCCGGTATTGTCTGACTGAAGATGATGACATCATCCAAATAGACAAAGCACTCCACCCCCTTTACCTCCGCCAGCAGGCGGTCCATTAGCCTTTGAAATGTAGCCGGCGCCCCGCACAACCCGAAAGCCATCCGGCGGTACTCAAAATGTCCTTCCGAAGTAGTGAACGCCGTCTTGTGCGCATCCGCGGGGTGAATAGGAATTTGATGGTACCCGCTAGCCAAGTCTAGGGTTGTGAAATACACGCTCCTTCCTAGCCCTTCTAAGGTCTCCTGAATCAGGGGCAGGGGATACGAATCCGCTGCTGTCACGGCGTTAAGGCCTCTAAAGTCGGTACAGAACCGCCATTGCTCGCCCTCTCCCGCTACCGACTTCTTTTTCACCAGTACCACAGGGGCACTCCAAGGACTGACGGACGGTACGATGACTCCTTGATGTAATAGATGCTGGATCTGGGTTTTCATCTCCTCCCGTTGATGGTAAGGGACGCGGTAGGGTCTTTTCACCACAGGGCGGGCGTCGCCGGTCGGTATGTGATGGTACACCTCTACCGCACACCCCACGACCGTCATGGCCTGGGTCCTCAAACACCGCAGCGCGCTTCTCTAGGACAGCGAGGACGGCCTGTTGGTCCTCCGCCGAGAGGTGCCCAGTCTTCTCCTTGAAGGCTGCCAGCACTTCCGGGCTCTTCGGGCTATTCACCCCTTCCTCCAAGGACAGCGCCCATCCATCGTCCAGCTGTTCAACGTACCCCAGTACTTGATTCCGGTCTATTGTTACTTCCCGATTCGTCATGTTGACTAGCTTAGTACACCCGCTAGTGGCGGTGCCAAGGACCCGTGCCACTCGTACTCCCTTCTGTTTCACTTCGACTGGCTCGATTATCACTTCTTCCTTCGCCCCCTCTGGGATCGCCAGTCGCACCAAGCACTCGGCCATGGGTGGCACACAGACCTCCTCCAGCGAACGGACCCACCGGATCTCGCCATCCAAGTTACTCGCTTCGCTCGCCTGAGCCTCCCCTGCGAACGCCACCCCTGGGTTCCCCTGTGGCATGGCCCCCCCTCAGCAACAGACAACTCGGAGCTTCCTATCTCCCTCGAATGCTCCCCGGCCTCAGAGATCGCGGCGGCGCGATCAGCCACCTCCTTCGCTTCCACGACCTCAAGAGTCCCGGTCCTGTGGTATCCCGAGCTCCAGCGTTTGATGACATCCTCCACCGCTTCTTTAAGTGCATAAAATTCTTGTTCGCCCCTCGCTTCCTTGGCTCCCGAATCGATTACCTGTACTGGTTTCACTTCCACCCTTGGCTGACCTAGATCTATGATAAGGCCGAATCTTTTCATCAGGTCAAGGCCCAGTATGCCGTCCAACTGCGCCTCTAGCTCCGAAATGTACACTCGATGGGCGAGAGTCCTCCCCCCAAAGGTGCACCTTACCAACTGCTGCCCCTGTATCCCCAGCGGGCTCCCCGTTACTCCCTTGGCTGTGACGGCCGTGGACTCTAGTGGAACATCCCGTACCGGCCGCCGGAGTATCGTAATTTCAGAACCAGTGTCGATCAACAGCCTGTAGGCCGCTCTGCTAATATCCATGCTGACCTCTAGCCCCCCCCACTCGGCAATAGAATGTTAGTAATTGATAGTGTACCCCTTGGGTCTAGCGACCTGGCGTCGGGGCAACGGCCAGATCGACCCCATTTGGGACCTCGGAAGCCACGGGGGCGGTGCCCACTTGGCTCCCCGCTCCACAGCAGCGAGCTAGATGACCCTTCTGCCCACAAATAAAGCATGGCCCGGGAGCCCGGTTCCGGGATGGAGCTTTATTCGCGCCCCCTGAATTGGGTAGGGAACGGCACTCCCTTGCAAAGTGTCCCGACCGCCCGCATCGGAAGCACGCCCCCCCGCAATCAGAGACCTTCGGGCTTTAGGGGGGGTTGTAGGTGGGTCCAACTGCCCCACGGCATAACTCGCACGGGCCACCGGTTCCCTAGCGACATGCTGCTCGACCGCCATCGCCCTCCGTACGGCCTCCCGCAGGTCTGCCGGGGGAAGATAGGTTAGCAGTCGGCCCGCCTCACCGCGTACCCCCTCTATAAAAGACGCCAGCACCCTTCGCTGCACCTCTCGCTCGGTCCAGGCCTTCTCCGCCTCTGTTTCAGCTTTAACCATCGTTTTACTACCAATGGCCGTGATTCGGTCGGCGAAGGCCTGCGCAGTCTCCTCCTTGCCCTGTTTTGCGTTGGCCAGCTCACGCATATAGAAATCCGCGGAGCGTACATCCGTAAATCTCTCTACCATAGCGGTTTTAAATGCCTGGAAGGTGGCTCCTTCAGCCATTAATTCGGGATGACCGGCTAAATATGCCGCAGCTACCCCTGTCAGCTTGGCTTCACAAATCATCAATTTGTCCGCCGTGCTCCAGTTTCCGCATTTTGCGACCCTCTCGAACTTGGCGAAAAACTCTTCCACGGCCACCGCTCCCGCCTCCCCGGACCACGTGTGCACTAAGCTCTGTAGAGCTAACTCCTTCCGGGGCGCCTCCTCCCGACGAGCGAACGCCTCGTTGGCCATCCTCAGCATCCGAACCTGCTCCTCGAGCTCCGCTAGTCTCTCGGCGGCCATTTGGGCGAATTGTGTTCAGTTAAATTATTTGTATTCTTTTTCACACGAATTTTAGCCTGGAGAAGGATAAGTAGGACACGTAAAAATAAAATAAAAAATATAAAGATATAGTATTTAATACGACATAAAGAAAGATATAATACGATAATTACTATGGGCACGTAATATGTAGCCTAGGTCAGTTGACCTTGTTATATAAGGGAAATCAAACAATGTAAAAATATGTAACTATACAGTTTTTTACTAGGTCAGCATGCTTCCGTCAACTACTGTTTATAATAACAGACTCGATCGAGCTATTTCGCAACGTGTACTGTTTACTACTACGTCACCCTGTTCACGTCATTTGCCTACGTTAACTTTGCCACGCGTTTGGGTCCTGCCATGTGTCTTGTTGCAACACCCCTTCTACCTGACACCAATTGTAAAGTTCGGCCAAGGAATTATTCTAATACAAACACATTTTATATAACTGCGCGCCTCTTACAGTTAGTAGAATAAATATTTAATGAAATTCGTACGTGTTTTTGCGGGGGAAAAACACGCAGAATACTGAAAAAGCTGATCAGTAAAAACGCATTTCCGGTTAACCGATTTCCTTCAAACTCGGAATTTTGACAATATATTTAATTCCAATTAATATTATTTAGAAGATAGAATTGTATAAATAACTGAAGTAAAAATAACCAGTTAAGTCGCACTTGTGATAGTTGGTTTTTCTCCGAAGTGTCGGATGCGGTGTTGATAAAAAAAAATGAATATCAAGTTTGCGGCTTATGCGATTTATCGTTTCTCAGATATTTAGTTAAATCTATAATAAGTACCTTTATTAAACAAAAATAAAAACTCTAGGTCTAAGACAAGTTTTTTTAACTAAATTTTATGAATTCTTTGAAGAAATTTTTACTGGTGTTTAACATCAATTTTATTTTGTCCCCTAGTATAAACGGCCAAATACAAAATGGCGGACATACAATGGGCCTTGGTTTTCTGCCTAATTCTCTATTGCATGCTTTTTCAACAATGGAATGAAAATTCTGAATTTTTTTTTTTTATAGCTCACATTCACAGTCGTGCAGTCCTACAGCGGCACTCTGTTACGAATGCAAACAGCCATTTTATGCTCTATAACAAGGGACTATGCGACAGCTTTCACGGTCTCCTTACCGGCGGTCGCTAGTGTGTGGCCGCTCGATCTTCTCTGTAGCTCTTTATATGTGTAGTATAATGGGAGTGTTAGATGGAGAGAATTTAGGTCTGGTTGATGAAAGACTTTGTTAACACTGGTTACATAGTATATTAATAAAGAGACACAGTCTGCCTGGACTTTACAATAGAGAATGGTTGAGGTAGAGTGGTATGAGAATGACACGTAGTGTTGAATGACTCGTATGAGATGACTGGCGAGATGTTGAACTATAGTGAATTACATATTTCTGGACTATCCGTTGCTGTATTTATCTGGTTTCTCCCACTCAAATCCGAGAGAGTGGTTGGGTTTGTTTCTCTTCTCTCTACTCTCTTTGGTTGCTCTTTCAGTAATTCACATACTTAGCTTAAAGAAGATCGTTGCAGACATTTTAGAGGAAATACCAGGAAACTGAAAAATACTACTCAATAAATACACACTCTTCTGATCATCCGATTTTGTTCAAACTCAAAATTTCAACAGCATATTTAATTCTAATTAATAATATTTAGATGACAGATTTGTGTAATATAGCACTTTAGAGGAAAACCTAACCCCACCCCTCCCCGAAAAGTGCCCTTAAATAAATTTTCCCGAAGAAATGTTTAAAAAAAAAAAGTTGTAAGATCTTTGTAACTATAGTAGATATTCCAAATTTAAAGAAAATTGTTGGAACCATTTTTGAGAAAATCGTAAAAAAGTGAAAAAAACTTTTTCAGTAAAGTGGTACTTTCGGTACGGATAACTTACTCATCAGATCCCATGGTGATACCTAAACGGGGTAACAAGTTTGAACTTTCTGCGATTTTTTAGTTTTTGAGTTCTACTGTTCACACACACACACACACACGATTTTTTAAAAACCAGTTTTTTGTACTCAGGGAACCTCAAAACGGACCTATATTTCGGGTGAAAACTCAATATCGAAAATTTGATAAGATTACAATACTTTCTCTTACTAGGAAAGTAAAAACAAAATAAAATCCTCCTTATATTTATTATACTTATAGTATGTATGGATTAAGTAATACTTTTAGTATGCAGTTTTAATATTTTTAACCCTCCAGTATTTACTTGTATATTGACAATGTGCAATTTTATCGATTTGATCTTCTCTAATAATGACTTATTGATGCGATTATCGACTATATATCAATGTATATCTTTTTTGTATTTGTTATTTCTATTAAGACTGGTTACGCGTTTGTAACAATATATATTTGATAAGCTTGAATTGTAATTTTTGTTATAAAATGAATGTCAACTTAACTGATTGGCACGCTGTATTTAAGCAGACTCAATATAATTGGGCAACCCCATTTATTGTATATTATCGCAATAAAGTGTTTCTCTATAATTTAATGATTAATGATTTATCAAATTAAACCTCTTTCCTAATAAATTTCTATAGTGCCGCTCTGCTTTACAATAATTTACCAAATTTGACCCAATATAAACATTATCTGGACAATATAAACATTATCTAAAAAATCTAAACACTGAACGTTGAATGTTGTTCTTCCGAGGTGCAATGCTCGAACGGATTCGCCATTTGTTAACTGAATACATTTGAGGTTATGCTTACTGAATACTCTCGAACAGATGATGAGAAACTAACTATACAAGGATGCCAACTTGACGCACTGAAACTATTGTATTGATTAAACAAACCGTTTCTGAGGTACAGCAATTTGTCTCCTTAAGCCGGCTACACACTTAACTGCATACTTGAACGGTATACATGCGCAGTCTGCTTGTACATGCATACTTGATCGTTTGTATGGAAAATTTGCACAAGTCAGAAAATGTTTAAACTTTCATACTGCATACTTGTGCCGCCATCTTGTTTATGTTTAAAACGTTGTTGTGCAACCTCTCAGTCTTGTGCTCGCCAAAGCGTTTCTTTTACTTTACGAGTAAAAGTGTATAAAGGTTATATTATTAAAATATATCATTTATTAATAATTATGTCGGTTAATTTTTTGGAAGGGCCATAGATCAATTATAGAAAAATTTATTCATATCTATGAAAGCGAACCGTGTCTGTGGAATATTAAGTGTAAAGACTACCACGATAAGGGTAAAAAAGATGTTGCTTATGCCAGACTAGTAACAAAACTTTCAGAAATAGAGCCAAATGTTACTCGAGATAAAGTAGTGAAAAAGATTAACAGAATGCGAACCAATATCAGGAAGGAGAGGAAGAAACTGAAAGAATCGCAGCGTTCTGGGGTTGGTACCGACGCTGAAAGCTTGTTTATGTACCCTCACTGTGGTACTATAATATGTTCAATTTTTTGTAGGACCAAGGGATTAGTAAATTAATGTGTGAATAGCTTTTTCGTTTCTTCAGCCATTCTTTACACCACAAAGAACGATCTTTTCGTTGACCTTTTTCTTTGGTAAATTAAAACAAGAGCAGTTAGAGCGAGATCGTCGTCTTCGGGCATAGTCGCCAGCTGCTATCTGTTCAAGTATACATGAGCCGTGTGGATCACATGTATACTTGCGAAAAAGACCTGCGCATGTATACCGTTCAAGTATGCAGTTACGTGTGTAGCCGGCTTTACTTATTGAATGACCCTCGTACAAACATGTTGACATTTACTTTAATTTTATGTACTTTTAAGATTGTGAAATAGTTATTGGGACCAGCCTTATATGCATTTATATGTACAAATGGTTTGAAGGTAATTATTTATCTCTCTATCACACCTTGCCTTGAATATCCATCTCAGGTTATTAATCGTAAACTTATTATTTAAAATAAGCTTAAAATATTATTAAAATTAAACTTATTATTAAAATCACTTAAATTGTGATTTATTTCACTATACATTTAATTTACTGTGTTGATATTTACTTGTTCAAACACACATACAGACTATTTGCTAATAAAAAATTTTCTCGTACTCAGGGAGCCTTAAACACGTATTTCCGATGAAAACTCAATACCTTTAGTTAGGAGTTTGACAAAGTAACTCTAGTATGCGGTCCTTATACTTTATTTTATTTGGATGAATGGACACATTTACCCCGCACCATACTCTCCGGTTCTTTGTGTTAAATTAATAGCAGTGCCAATACCAAGTATATTTTGTTGGAAATCTATCCAAGATTTTGTTGGTACTAGGCAATTGTTTTCACTCCATTAAAGGGCTAAATGCAATCTAATATTTCCTTTTTCGTTCTAATAGACCACAGAACTACATTCGGTTTTAACTCAGTTATCAAATTACTTTCTCTTACTTGTTTCTAATTTTTTGCGCATGGCATGTATGGTGTGTGTGCGCGTGTGTTTTAGTATAAGACAGAACAAAATATTTTAAAAAAGGGGGAAACTAACAGGAACCTCAAACCTCGAATCTGATGTTCCGTTTAGTTTGCCATCCGTCTTATATTCTACGGGAAAATTTTGGACAAAATTCATGAACCGAATTATGATTTTATTATAAGAATTTTTTTTTATCGAAATTTTTTCATATTCATATTTTCGAAATTGAGTTTTCACCGGAAATACGTCGTTTTGAGGTCCCCTGAGTCCAAAAAAAGCGGTTTCTACAAAAATGGTCATATATGTTGTGTGTGTGTGAGTGTGTGTCTGAAAAGAATATCTCAAAAAAAAAAAAAGTTGCGGGAAGCTCAAAGTTGGTACTCCGTTTAGATACTACCATCGCATCAGACACAAAATGCATCAACGGAAACTGCCACTTTACTGAATATTTTTTTTCTTTTACTTTCTCTTACTCCTAGTAACAGGAAATATTGTAGATAATCGTGTCAAATTTTCGATATCGAGTTTTCAACGGAAATACGTCGTTTTGAGGTCCCCTGAGTCCAAAAAAAGCGGTTTCTACAAAAATGGTCATATATGTTGTGTGTGTGTGAGTGTGTGTCTGAAAAGAATATCTCAAAAAAAAAAAAAGTTGCGGGAAGCTCAAAGTTGGTACTCCGTTTAGATACTACCATCGCATCAGACACAAAATGCATCAACGGAAACTGCCACTTTACTGAATATTTTTTTTCTTTTACTTTCTCTTACTCCTAGTAACAGGAAATATTGTAGATAATCGTGTCAAATTTTCGATATCGAGTTTTCACCGGAAATACGTCGTTTTGAGGTCCCCTGAGTCCAAAAAAGTGGTTTTTAGCAAATGGTCTGTAAGTGTGTCTGTGTATGTGAACAGCATAGCTCAAAAACGAAAAACCATAGAAGTGGAAACTTGATATTCCGTTTAGGTATCACCATGGGATCTGACAGTACGTTATCTGTCAAAATTTCTCAACTGGAAGTACCACTTTACTGGTCAAAGTTTTTTTTTACTTTTTTGCGTTTTTCTCAAAATGGCTCCTACGATTTTCTTTAAACGTAGTATATCAACTACACATACAAAGAAGTACAACATTTTTATTTAAAAATCTTTCTCTGGAAAAATTCATTTAAGGTCAGTTATGGTGGAGAGAGGTGGGGTTAGGTTTTCATCTAAAGTGCTATTTCGGTTAATTAGACAATTCTGTCATCTAAATAATGTTAATTAGAATTGAATATGTTGTTGAAATTCCAAGTTTGAAAAATTCGGATAACCGGAAGTGCGTTTACTTTACCACCTTTACTACATGATTTTCTTCATTATTTCACGATAAACTCAAAAATAGCTCCGACGATTTTCTTGAAACTTCTTATACAAACTAAACATACAAAGATGTACAACTTTTATTTAAAACATTTCTCTAGGAAAATTCATTTAAGGACAGTTTTAGGGGAGGATTGGTGTTATGTTTTTGTCTAGTGCTATCATAGTTGATTACAGAATCCTATCATCCAAAGAAAATTAATTAGAAATAAATAGATGGCCAAAATTTCGAGTTTCATGGAAGTTAGTAATGCGGACCTGCGCTTTTACTGAACAGTTTTTTCAGTTTTCGACGAATTTCATTAAATTTGGTACACAAACTATAAAATTTGTCAATTATAATTTTGAGAACTGGAGTAAGAGAAAGTTGTGTGAGTGTTTTCCAAACAGATTTTTTTTGGTTGTTTTTCCCAGTATTTTGTAATTTTCTCGAAAAGGGCCAACGATTTTCTTTAACGACCTGCAATAATCTACAACTGTTATTTTAGAAAATATTTCCCGGAAAAAGTCATTAAAGACACTTATTGGGGAAGAGGATGGGGTTATGGGTGTTAACAATGGAGCTGTATCAATGCCTGTCAACTAAATATATTGTAAAAAATTCCCAGTTAAAGAAAATCGGACTGAACGCCTTTACTGAATAGGTTTCTCACTTTTATCTGTTTTTTCTCTATAAAAATGCCGACGGTATTAAACACTAATAAGAATTGTAAGTGTGAAGATAATTTGCCATTTCGCAGTAAGAGAAAGCCGTGTGAGTGTTTCACACCAGATTTTTGTTTGTTTGTTTGTGGTGATTTTCTCAAAAATGGCCCCCAATGATTTTTATTTTAACTTGGAATACTAATTGCAAATTTATAAGCCTATCACTTTTATTTGAAACATTCCCCCTCCATCCAAAATGGTTTAGGGGTTCCTGGAAAATCTGTGACATTAGAAATCAAATTTATTCTGATTAGTTCATGGCGCTCTCTTTTAAAATACAATTTAATCACATCCAAGTATTATTTTCGATATGATGTGTTAACCAACACATTTTGTCAACATTTATGGTTACAAGCCGTAAATATGATGCAATATATATACAGTCGATACTTTACAGTCAAGGATTTTTTTCAAACCTCTCCTGTACTACCTATACAATATTCATTTTTGCAACACTTTTATTTTATATAAATTTGCTGAGGGGAGGGATTAGCTAAGTGGTTAGCGCGTTGGACTCCTACGCGGAGGTCCCTGGTTCGAGTCCAGAGTTACCCTTAGATTTTTTTTCTTCCTAGGAGCCTCTACAGCTCACTGTCCGGTGATGGACAGTGTTGTCTGTAGCGAGAGAATACTGTCCGGAGGCCGGCAGTGCACTGAGAAGTCTCAGGGCGCTAATGACCATAGATGTTGAAGCGCCTTAAATTAAAATATATATATATATAAATTTGCTGAAAAAATTGATTATTGAGTGTTCTTGGGGGGAGCGTTGATCTCGTGTCATCAATATCCTCATTGTCAAGGACTTCCATGACAAACTGTGATGAAGAAACTGTGTGTAGCGTTATCAGGTGATTTTGCTTGTCAGTTGTTCAGTTGCACCAGCCAGAGCAGAGGTACATGACGGCTGTTACCGAGCGTAATGTTATTGTAGAGTTTTTAGAGCTGTATAAAGAGTTCACATGTTTATGGGATATATCGAGTAAGCAGTACAGTAACAAGGATGCCAGAAACCAAGCTCTCCAAGTACTGCTAGACAAACTGAAAATTATGGATCCTGATGCAACTAGTAGTAGTAGAATTAGTAGTAGTGGTAATAGTAGCTGCTAGCGTAATACCAACCTTTTGACATTTCGATAAATAGGAGGCATAATGCATATGATCTGTTGTAAATATAAAAACCAACTGACGAAGTCAGGCCGTTTGTATGCAACACCTGATTTGGTCAGACTAACAGTCGGGCCGACGAAATCAGATCGTGTGCAGCCGCCTTTAAAATAAGCGAATTTTGTGTTTTTTTGTAATTTTATTAAGTAAACTTTTCTCTTTTTTTTTAACGTGTAAAATGGCAGAGAAATCGGGACGAAAACAAACCACTATTTCATACGTTTAACACGAAATTCTTTAACAAAAAAAATATTTCGGTCCCCTCAGTTTCGTGCTAAACATTTTTCACGGTATGTTATTTGAGTTTGTGTAATTTTTTTTTTTTCAGGCTCTGTCTTCATCTGAATTATTGTGGTAACATATTCAGTTACTATCTCGCATTTGTTCTAACGACATATAATTCCCCACCATTCTATACTTACGTTAGTTGTAAGTGAGTCAAATGCATGGTCTCTATCTCACAACAATGGCCCGCTGAAGTATTCGAGATACCTTAGCTTATGAGCCAATATTTAATAGTCTTATTGGTAGTTTACTTCCTGACGTTGGTTTAAATAAAAACCTAATCCGGCCGCCAAAAAAAAATCTATGGTTTGATTAAGTATCTAACATCACATAATAGTAAATACTTTATTTTAAGATAAATCAAAGCCAGGTATTATTAATTCCCTTTAATTGAATTTTCATTAACCAGCATCTGATCTTAAAAGCGGACCAGCAAGCATAGTAGCGAAATAAATATATAATGAATAAAACATTAATAATAATGTAATTTTTAAATAATTTAATATTTTTCATCATCATTATACTCATTAAAAAATATCTGAATTTTTTATAAAGTAATTTTTTTTTTTATTGTTTACAGGTGAGTATCGTATTATTTTGCAGAGAAGTTACATGTAAGTAATAATATTACGTAATTATATTAGGTATTAATATTTAGGAGAAATTTCTTACTTCTTGTACAAAATTAACCCTATCTACATGAGGATTTTCGTCTTATATCCGGATTCGGAGTTCGCCCATCGACCATGACTAGATCTCTTTTTGAGTGATATATAAGTTATAATGTATGCTAGTGTAATAGGATCCAAAGAGAGGATCCATGGCAGAGAAAGAGAGACAAAAATGACAGGACCACTCTCTCGGACTAGAGTGGGAGTAACTGCATAAATACAGCAACGGGAGATAGATATACAGCAGAGTTCACTCGCCAGTCACAACTGTCATTTACCTCACTCTTTACCACACTCCCATACTCTTATCATTTTAGTGTAACGTCCAGGCAGTCAGCTTTTACATTATACAGTGTACAGCCAAATTCAAACCAAGCCATTTGTCACACTTTTAACATTATACAGTGTTCAGCCATATCTAGTTTGTTCATTCAAACCAAACCATTTCTCTCCTTCATCATACCCATTATAGCTAGACACTAATTTCTTTAAAAGGGAAACATTGTACTCTTTTCGTTTCCAGAAACAAAGAAAGTTGCTAGCTACCAAAAAGGGAACATTCTTTTGATAAGAAAGAAAGTTCAAAGGGCAGAAAAAATCAAGGGACAACGAAACTGTAGTAAGTAGCGTTGCAGTTGGAGGGAGTATGTAAGAAGAATGCAGGGAAGACACCAAGATATTTTTGAAGTTTAATATGAATACGAGGTGAAAGCAGCGAATAATAGACCCGTCGCATTAGAAAAAATTGAAAAGCTATTTCAAATGTTGTTCTCATTACATTACGCTGAAATGACAATTTAAATTGAAGTCAGCTCCTCAATTTCTCCTCAAAAATAATTATTTCCAGAAAATAATTCAAATCAAAATTTATAATAAATTTATTTATTTATTAGCAAGCTCATTCGTCTTTGGTGAATAAAAAAAAGGGACCTACAGAAAATACCGATCCTGGTAGCCAACGCTAGAATACTATTTGTTAATACAATGTTGAAAAAAATGAAAAGTTATCTTTCAATTTCAAATTTTACTAAATTTGGCCATAAATATAGAAGCTGCGAGAGGACCTACCCAGGGCAGGTAAAAGAAGTTATTACATTTTAGTCCAGGAGAGAGCGTAATAACATTGAACCAACCTAAAATTTAATGCCACAAATTTTACAGAACTATCTAATGTAAAATTAGTTTTTTTGGCAAAATCTTACTAATAAAAGTGATAAGTTTATATCTGTTCACTTAGCATTTCAAATTTAATGGAAATCGTTAAAATTATAATAGATTTGAGAAGGAGAGAAGTTGGGTTAGATAGATAAATAAACTAAAAGTAAAGCTGAACACTGTATAATAGAAATGTAGCCCAAACTGCCTGGACTTTATACTAAAATATATAAAATGGTAGTAAGAGTAAAGAGAAAGGTTGATGACGCGTTGTGACTGCTGTATGAACTCTGCTGCAAGACTATCGGTAGACTCCTTTTTATGGCTGACACTGCTGTATTTAAGCAGTTTCTCCTAGTCTAGTCTGGCCTGAACTAGTGAGTGATCCTGTCTCTTTCTCTGCTTTGGATCCCTCTCTTCGGATCCTGTTACATAGTTTTTCGAGAAAAATCCGAAAAAACTGAAAAACTTTTTCTATAATGTCGCGCTTCCTGTTAACCGTTTTTTTTTTTCAATTTTGAGAATCTAAGTAAGGTTGTAATATATTGTAACGGTTTTCCCTCTGAACTAACTACTGCAACTAGTTATAACTGGGTTCATTTAGATAAAATACTCTAAACTTCAATAAGACAAACACCAATTTATTGTTTTACACAATAAATTACAAATACAACACTTAATAATAATTAATTCACAGTTTAAACAAACAAAAGCTCACTCTGTTCACTTTTTATACACATTTCACAAACGCACACTTCGTTTGTAACAAAAATCTCTGTAAACTCTCTGTTGTCTCACTATTTACACCGGTGGAGAAGGGTCTAGAAGGTTATCGATTGCTCTAGAAAGGGCTAGAGCGCGCCGCCAGCGCTTCCTAGCGGCCACTAGGATAACTTGAGGTACCTCTTTCTCTCCTAAATGGCAGCAATGGCTGCGTTACAATATTTTAATTTATATACGTGGGCAGAACTGATGCATTCTACTGAATTACTACTTTTTATATCTTTTTTGATTTTATTCTTTACAAAAAGCATAACCATACTACTGTGTTCCCTCAAAAATCAACTTCCTAGGGAAAATACTTCCAAATAAAAGTGTTAGAGCCGTTTTTTCGAGAAAATCGCAAAAAAAAATTGAAGGAAAACAAGCATTCAACAAAATATCATTTCCGGTTGATACACAAATACAAACAGACAGATAATTCACTAAAAACTTTTTTTTCTTTCTTACTCAGATTGGCTTAGAGATGTATTTCCGGTGAAATCTCAATAATTTCAAAAATTTGACATGATCGCAATAAATCCTAGGGTACAGCTATAAGAAGAAAATAAAAATATCATTCCGAAGACTCACTTCTGCAGACACAATATTTATTTATTTATTTTTTTTAAGTCGGGGGCCTATGCACCGCGACCCGTTTCGATATATTGCGCTATGCCCCCTAGGTGCCGCAAGCTATTGCCCACCGCACCCGGACTATGTCCTTCTCTGAATATCCGTTCTACAAAACTTCCATCAGGTTGAGGTCCCTGACGAATCCCCAGGACCCTGACAGGCTCTAGAGAGGGTATATCCCCCTCCTCCACCTGGTAGCTACCCAGGTTCTTGAATCTTCTCTGAGTGGCAGCCTCGCAGTCTGTTAGGAGATGTAGTGGAGTATCCTCCAGTTCCCCACAGAATCTGCATGAGCTGTCACTTTCCAAACCTTGGTTCACCAGGTGTAGTCATCTAAGTCGACAATGCCACTTGAGGAAACCCGTAAGAACGCGGAGCTTGTTCTTGTTCAATTCGATGCAGGCCTCCGATCTCCGTTGGTTATAATTTCCGAAGCAGATCTTAGCCTGCCGCAAACCGGGGTGGGAGTACCAGAGTTGAGATCTTCTCGCCTCCTCCTCCTTCCTTAGTTCCTCCAACAGAAACTGGCCGCTGACCCCACAAAAAGGTTCCGGCCCTAGGAGCGGGGTCCTAGCGCCTAACATGGCCAGGGCGTCGGCCATCTCATTCCCTTCAATGCCAACATGCCCCGGCACAACCACAGGGTAACTTTGTTCCTCCTGCCTAAGTTATTAAGTTTACCTAAGGCTTTCCCAGGCCATTTTAGAGCGGATAACCTTTTGCACTCAATGCTCTAATGGCTGCTTGACTATCGGAAAGAATTACAATCTCCTGGTCCCTATATCCTTTATCGAGGTTAAATTGTATGCATCTTCCAATAGCGTATATCTCCGCCTGGATGATGCTGTGAAAATTACCTTTGGGTTCCGAATGCTTGATCCTTGGGCCAACCACTCCCGCCCCAGTCCTCCCGAGAGTCTTAGACCCATCCGTATACCATTTAATGGCATGTTCCTTAATGCCCAACAGAGCGGATCCCTCGCTCCACCCACTTTTGGTGCTCAGCTTCCAATAAAAATTCTTAGTGAAGCTGTATTTCTTAATCATGTCATCTCTACGGGGTGCCAGATAAGGAAGCCGAAAGGTGAGGATAGCCACTCCCTGACCCCCAGACCCCCTCCTCCTGCACCACCCCTAGAGATCCTAAGAAGAGCTCCCTTCGCCGCCCTTTCCACCACTAGGAGACACATTATTAGGAATTTATTGTTTTTATTCATTACGTAAATGAAAAATGCGAATATTTCTAGTCAAACGTAAGACACAATAGTAATTTGAAATATTAATTAAAAAGGCAAGGGAATAGCTAAAGTGGTTAGCGTACTGGACTTCCCACGCGGAGGACCCGGGTTCGAGTCCAGTGCCACCCTTAGATTTTTTTTTCTTCCTAGGAACTTCTACAGCTGTTCGGTGATGGACAATGTTGTCTGTAACGAGTGAACACTGTCCGGAGGCCGGCAGTGCATTCAGAAGGCTCCGGGTGCCAATGACCATAGATATTAACGCGTCTTAAATTAAAAAAAAAAAAAATAATTAATTAAAAAAATAACTTGGTAACAGAATGAGACAGAAATTCTCATTACAAAATATTTTTTTATATTTATGAATTTTATTTCTTTAATTTTTTTATTTAATATACACAAATTGAATTTCAGAGACATTTTCCGTGGTAGCCTGCTTCGTTTTGTGGTCATCGACCGGTTTCGGGAGTTCGCCCATCTTCAGGATGCGTTTTTCAGACAGTGTGCCAACACTGACTCGTACAGAGACTTAGTTTCACACTAAGTGAGGTGTGTTTTTAAATACTCCTCAGTTAGTGTGAAACTAAGTCTCTGTACGAGTCTGTGTTGGCACACTGTCTGAAAAACGCATCCTGAAGATGGGCGAACGCCCGAAACCGGTCGATGACCACAAAACGAAGCAGGCTACCACGGAAAATGTCTCTGATGCTTTCCAGCTCTGCGGAACCAACCACCACAACAAATTGAATTTCCATTGCAAATTAGAATTATAGTAAAATAAATTAGCCAAATAAATATAAAAATTCTTTTTTTTTTATACATAATTTAAACTGTCTTCATCGCGTAATTTATTTGAAAAGCAAAAAAAACAAAAATAAAAATAAAAAAAGCACACACTAATTATTGCTTTCATCCAACAGTGACCTATTTTATTCATTTAATATTTTTATTACATTCATAAAAATGTCTCCTTAGCATAACATACTTTTATTTATTAATAACTTTATCAAAATGTAAAACTACTAAAGTAAAATTTGTTCAAAATATTAAGGGGGAAGGAAAAGTGGGGGGGGGGGCAGGCCTAAAATCCATATTTATAGTAATATAATATAGAAGTTTGAGAATACTTAATTCAAAATCCTATTTACTTTAGGATAAACCCACGCGTAAATTCCCCCAACTAGGTCATGTCTCCCTCACCCTTCTTTATTCATAGATTTAAACTTGATATTTATATTAAAAATTATTATTTATTTCCAAAATAAAGTTTATATTTTTGTTTTTTTTATCAATTTTAGCAATTAATTTTTTGTTTTTTTTTTTTTTTGCTATTTAATTCATTAATTGATTTTATAAATGATACTTCTTTTGATTTATACATTCAGGCCACCAGTGTGTCATCAGCAAAACAGATTGGAAGAAGAGACCATCTCGTATCGGTCTTTTCACAAAACAAAAGACGATTGCTATTAACACCCCCCCCCTCAGCATCGTTTTGAGTTGATCTTAGCTTTGACTCCTTAGCCAGGTTGTACAATTTTTGTTTATTTGTTAAACGAAATTTTATGCTGAAATGGCTCAAATTTGTAAAAGTTTTTAATATTAATTGTTTTTTTTTTTGTTAGCCGGTTAATTGGTTTGGCTTTTTGCATGTTGGTGGATTTCCTTTCGGAGAATTGTAGACTTAGAGGGCTCATGAAGAAGAAATTGGGCCTAGACTGAGCGTAGTAACCTGCAGAATCTGTCTATCTGTAGGGAGATGCAGGAGGCTCCAAGATGCCTCTATAGTGGAAGAAGCAAAATGGAAAAATTGAAATAATTTTGGAAAGTATAATTTAGTGAATTTAACTTAAAATCAAGTGTATTTTAGTGCAGTAAAATGAACTTTAAAACTGAACTATTAATCTGAATTCAATGATATCTCTAAATAAAGGACCCAAATACCAGACACCGTTACAAGAGAGGTCGCAGAACTCGGTCACTCTTTGTCTTTTAATCCCTTCTAGAAATCAAATATAAAGGAAAGCATTTAACTACCAAGAGGAGCATTATTTGATTAGAGTCTATTCCAAAGTATTCAACCAGTAAAATTCGTTGCATTCAGAACGTCACTCTCTCATTTTAAATTCAGTATGCTTCTGAAGTGTTTAAGCTAACATTAGTATTTTAAATCAAACTAGCTTATTTTATTATTACAATTAACTTGTAATTGTTATTCAGATTATTTAATTATTCAAATATTGTTTAATTATTTATTGTAAGCAGTGGTAGACTTCTTCATTATATTTTAAACATATCTTCTCTAAAACATACACATACTTAAGCCCCTTTCAAACTCGCTCATGCTACATACTACAATACACATACAATATACTAAACCAATCGCATTACACCTCCTAAAGGACTGTGACGATATCACTATGAGTTTATGATCAACTATCATTAAAAAAAATAAAATTAAAAAAAAATCTGGTGTGAAACACTCACGCATCTTTCTTTTCTTAATGCAGTTAAAGCGTTTTCGAGAAAACTGCAAAAAAAACTTATTCTGTAAAATCTCCTTCCACTTAATAGATTTTCTTCAAATTTGGGATTCTATCTATAGTGCTAATGTATATTAATATTAAATAGTTAGGAGATCTATGCATTCTACTTGAATTTAGTACTTTAGAGGAAAGCTTAACGCTTATTGTTAATCCAGAAGCCCCGAAAAAATCATGTTTCCCAAGAAAAGGTTTCGTATTTATGTGTCTGGATAGTAGACCAAGTTTAGAGAAATATCTTTGCAGATTTTTTTTCGAGATTCAGTAAAAATTTATTCAGTAAAGTCGCACTTCCGGTTGATAGATTTTCGGTCAAATACGGTAATTAAGGAGGATATGCATTAGTGCATTAAAAAGGGTATATTTCTTTGCTTAAAAAAAAAGCTATAATTAAAAAAAATAAAACCTATGGCGCAACAACCCATGAAGGGTCAAGACTTGCCAGACGGCGATTTGAATAGGGGAGCGTGTGGTAAGCACGCAGCAGTTTCCACGCCGTTTAGTTTCGGCATTCGTTACCTAGGCCGCTACTAACTGTAGCTTCCCACTTTTTATCATGATGCTGGGTCAACACCGCCCTCTCGAGAATCGATCATTGAATTCTCGCGCGAAAGGCGAGTGCGCTAGCCACTAGACCAGTGGTCGGCAAAACGCGGCTCTTATTTAGTGCAGGTACGGAATATTATTTATTAACTTGCCTTGTAAAAGACGAGTAAACATTTTTGAAACGCAAGCCTACAGAAAAAAAGGCACATTTTTAGAAACCAACAATAGCACGGACAGTCGCTCGCAGTCATGTGTATCATTATCTCCGTCGAATTGCTCCGCACCGAAATGTATTTCAACTATTTGTACTTATTATAGCAATTTTATTCGAAAACAAATTGTCGCTTTTTGCCGAAGATTTCGAAAGAGAAACTCTGATTCACTTTCCATGCCTATTGAAATATTGTCGAGAAAATAAGTCTAATATTGACATTTGCTATTTCAGAACAACACTGTTAAATATGAAGGAAGCTTTTCTCGGCAGGTTCAAAGACTTTAGAAACAGCAAAGCGACGTTAGCCTTTGTTAAAAAAACCTCTGAATGCCACGGTAACAGAAATAAATTTTTCGCCCTTTAATATTGATATTGGCCGCTTTGAAATGCAGTTGCTGGATTTAAAAAATAAAGAATTGTGGAGCTCAAAATTCGAGCGTCTTTGTACCGATTTAGAGCTATTGGAGAAAAATAAATGTGAATTAAGTTTACAGCCCTTGATTTTATTTTTAACTCCTGGAACAGTATTCCTGACTCATATAATCAACTGAAGAAACTAGCGTTCTTTCCTTATTTGGGTCTACATATTTATGCGAACAATCATTTTCAAGCATGAACTTTATCAAGAGTAAATTAAGAAATAGGCTTATCGATGAGAACTTGGAATCGTGCCTAAAATTAAAAACAACAACATACAATTTTTAAGGATACCTTTTATATTAACTTGTTATATAATAATCGGAGTACACAGGATTTAATATTTACCTTGAGCCAAATAAGCGAAAAGGTGATAGAAAAGGAGAAAAAAATGTATGTTTGCTTCGTGGATCTAGAGAAAGCATTTGACCGCATTAGACGGACAGATATAATGCAGTCTCTCGCAAAGAAAGGAGTGAATGAAGGTCTAAGGAAAGCAGTAGAAAGTTTATATGTCCGCACAAGAAATTATGTAAGGACGGCCAACGCCCATTCACAAGAATTTGATACATGCTTGGGTATTCGTCAAGGTTGCAGCCTCAGCCCTCTGTTGTTTATAATTGCCTTGGACGATGTTTTGCGAAGAAGCCAATTAAGGATGAGAAACTTTGAAGTCGGTTATTACTGAATGTCTTGTGTAAGGCTTAGCCTACTAGCATTCGCTGACGACATAGCCGTGTTGGCCAATACCCCAGAGAACCTGCAATATAATGTTAATATCCTTTATGAAGAGCTAAGGAATATTAATATGAGTATCACTGTGAACAAAAGTAAAACTATGGAAATCAGCCGTAAGAATGGCGCACCACTGAGAATAAAGCTAGCTCAGGAGGGTATGGAGCAGGTCGCCAACTTTAAGTACCTGGGAGTGAACATTAATGAGGAAGGCCGAATAGATAAAGAAATTAATGATAGGATAGCATCGGCAGGAAGATTGTTCAATGCTCTGAAGAAAGGTTTTATTAATAAAAAGGAAGTGAGCAAAGGTACAAAAGTGGCAATATTCAAATCCACCTACATCCCGGTCTTAACATACGGCAGCGAGTCGTGGGCCATTACATCTAAGCACCACAGTATGCTCCAGGCATCAGAAATGAGGTTTTTACGAAGAATCGAGGGAAAAACAAGAAGGGATAGAATAAGAAATGTCAGCATAAAGAATAACCTCGGCGTTAAACCTGTGGAGAGCGTGCTTCGCGAGAACAGGCTCAGATGGTTTGGACATCTGATGAGGATGGAGAGCGGCCGCGTGGCAAGGACTTGCTACGAGACTAAGACGCAGGGTCAGCGAGAAAGGTGAAGGCCTCGAACTACATGGGAAGATGTCGTCAGGAATGACTTCACAAAAAAAAAATTTAGATTGGAATAGGCGTGGTACTTTGGTGCAGGATAGGGACCGCTGGAAGGTTTTATATAAGGGATCCTCTACACCGAGAGGTAGAAGAGGAATGGACTAAGAAGAAGAACTTGTTATATTTTTAAATAAATATTATCTTTATATAAGTATGATACAAGTTTTATTTAATGTACCCTTAGTTAAACTAAGACATATTTAGCAAAGGCAAGCTCGAGAGTGTACTTTTAATCCTAATTATTTCCATAAAAATGTCTCTACTAAAGCAAAGCTTAAGTTTAAAAAAAAAATGGTTTTTTGAATCAACTTCAATTTTGTATTGTTTATACTTGGCTCTTTTGGATGACGAGTTTGCCGACCACTACTCTAGACCAACGCGTGATTGTTTCTTTCAATGTAACTTAAGACGTTTCTTTCAATATTAACTTTAAAAACTTTTTTTTATTTAACCAAAATATCCCAAAGAGACGGATAATACATTTTTAAAATACGGATGTTGAATTTTTAATTTTTCTGTAAAAATATTCTCCATTTATTTTGGTATATTCTGTATTTATTTTGGTATATTCTGTATTTATTTTGGTATATTCTGTATTTATTTTGGTATATTCTGTATTTATTTTGGTACATTCTGTATTTATTTTGGTATATTCTGTATTTATTTTGGTATATTCTGTATTTATTTTGGTATATTCTGTATTTATTTTGGAATGAGACTAGATAAAGAAATAAAAATAACATATTTTACTGTGATCTTCTTTACTTCCTAAGGTTGCTGTAATAAGAAATAGAATCGTGGTACATATGTCTTATGTGTGAACAAAATATCTCAAAAAAAAAAATCCAATAAGGCGACCAGCTGTGAATACTACTTGGAAGAGAAAATCTAAGGAGGGTGACTACTTACTGACTCGACTCTAACCTTGGCCTACCTTTTCCTTGTTATTTTCTCATGTTTTTATTAAATAAAAGGTATAAACAATTAAAAATGAAAATAAAACTAATTTTGTTCCATGCTCTAATATCACTACACTTTCAAACGGTAAATAAAATAATATGGCGCACAAAGTTCGTGATTAAATGCCAGTCAAGGAAAGTGAGTTATTAAAGCGGCAGATCCCCTTTATACCTATATTTAACACGTTTTAATAAATCAGTAACAGTTACTATTTGCTACAGCATGCAAATCAGCGGTTCATTTATTTGTCGTAAATATTTGTTTTAATTTCGTATTTTTTTTTTTTTTGTTTATATTTAATAAAATGAGTTAATAATAATAAAATGTAATGTGATGTAATAAGGATAGAAAAATAGTTTTACTTTTTATAGCCCCTAGTAAGAGCAAGTATTGGGTCTTGTAAAATTTCCTTTCATCGGAAGTAAATGTTTATGAGGTCATGTGACGAAAAACTTATATAACGTTAGGACTGTGCTGCATGTGTGAACAAAATAACTCAAAAATGAAAAACCACTGGAAGCCCTAACTTGGTATTATATTGTTTTATACACTGCCGTTGTAGAATAGAATAGAATGATACAGGGGGGGACTCAAACCCAGCCTACCCGTTCAGGCTTATTTATTGTGCCAACCCCTAAAACCTAGTAGAGGAAGCCCCCCTCTTCATGAGGTCCAGAACCTTCCCTACCAGTCCCTCCTGGAGCACGATTTCCTCCGGTCTCAACGTGCCGAAGATCTCGTACCTCAGTCTAGCGATTGCAACGCAATCAAACAACAGGTGAGAGGCCGTCTCCTCCTCCTCCTGACATAGTCTGCACAAGGGCTCTACGTCTAGCAACCCCACCTTGTGCAGATGTTTTCTGAACCTGCCATGCCCAGTAAACAGGCCCGTTATCAGAGAAATCTGATACCTGCTTAAACCCAGGGTCTCTCTGGTTCTTCTTCTACACAGCTCTGGCATAACCATTTTGCCGTGTTTTGCTCCAGTACTTAGCCTCCAGTGACGATTATGTTCTCTCCGAGTCCATTCTCTCAGTGACGCCCTCGCCATACTTTTGGCTATTCCCAGAACAGGTTCCGGCCCACAGAAAGGAGTATTCGCGCTATTCCTGGCCAGTTGGTCGGCTAGTTCATTGCCTTTAATCCCCTTGTGTCCCGGCACCCATAACAGCTGCACTTTGTTGTGCCGGGACAACGCCTCCAGGGAGTCTCTACACTCCCTGACTAGGGAAGAAGTGATTCTGAATGCCCCAAGTGCCTTCAGTGCAAGCCTGGCTTTCCGAGAAGATGCATATCTCCCTATTCCTAGAGCCCATAAGCAAGTTCTCCTCAGCACAGATCTTGATTGCATAGACCTCAGCCTGGAATAACGTAGAGTATCCAACGAGGGGCCTCTCAATGAGTGCCTCCGGTTTAATTCCATATAGTACCGCAGGCCGTTTTGGACCCATCTGTAAACCAGGATCCCCCAGTCCGGCCTCGTTTTTCCCAACTTTCAGCCCAACTTTCCGATTTTGACGTGAAGATCACTTGGAAGGGGAGCTCAAAGTGGAAAGATAGGGCCAGGGTCAACTTTCTGTGTTATGTCCAAATTCTTGGCCAGGGAGCTCCTCTGTTTCCACTGGCCATTGTTCATTAGTCTGTACGCACTGGTTAAAAGATGCAGAGGACTAACCCCAGCAGTATCCAATGCAGCCGTTCGGGCACTGCAAAATGCCCCCGAAATCAATAGGCACGCCAGCCTTTGAACCCCTGATAGGTTCTTCCTCGCGACCTGCTTCCGATTTTGGCCACCACACCACCGCCTCATAAGTGAGGGCAGGCATGATTGTCCACGTATAGAGCCAGTGGGCCATTTTGGGGGAGAGACCCCATGTTTTCCCGCAGGGTCTAGTAACTCCACAGAGAGACTTTTTGCCTTCTGTGTAACATGCTCTAGATGCGCTTTCCAGGTGAGTCTGGCGTCCAAAATGATCCCCAGGTATTTCATCTGACCAGACACATCTAGAGTTCTTCCAAAGAAGTTCATGTGGTAAAACATTCCGCATTCCTTCTTCTGGTAAATTGAACCAAAGTGGTCTTAGAGGGGTTGACCACTACCATGCTATCTGACAACGAATATTTCGGGCAAAATCCATCACCGGAAGTGCGATTTGATTGTGAATGTCGTTTTTTTTTTCACTCTATCACGATTTTCACGGGGAAAACCGCTCAAGCGATTTTCTTTAAACTTCGTATACTATCTACATTTACAAAATCCTATTAGTTTTATTTTAAATATTTTCTATAGAAAGTTGAATTTTTGAGGGGTTTCTAGGGTAACAGTGGCGTTAAGATTGTCTTCTAAACGCTGGGATGTCCAACAGGAAGGGTTATTTGGGCCACACTGGAAAAAGAAGAACTGTCTTGGGCCACACTTAAAATACAAAAAATACTAACGATAGCTGATAAGCTATAACTTTTTCTGATATCCAGTACTATATGTAATGGAATCCGAAGTACGGAGAAGCACATTAAATGAGTCAAAAGTAGTTACTCACTACTTAGGCCAGACTAGGAAAGGACAGTCCGATTCATATAAATAGAGTGACAGCAGTACAGTTGAACAGTTTACGACCAGTTTAAATCAATAATTAAACTGGTTTATAGGATTCGAAGAGCGGAAAAGCACACATAAATGAATCAAAAGTTAGTTACTCCTCACCTAGGCCAGACTAGGAAGGCAGCGTTCGATTTGTATAAATAGAACAACAGCTGGAGAGTTCAGGACAGTTCACGACCGTTTACAACAGTACATCCAGTCAGCAACCTATCTACTACCTTCTTATTACTCAGCCAGTCTGTCCCCTTATTTCTCTACCTAACTTTTATTCAACTATAAAGTCCTTGCAGTTTGTGCGTTCTATTCATTATACAGTGTTCAGCATATTATCTAGTTTATTTCTCTAAAAATCCATTCTCTCTAATTCTCTCCCTCCTTCTCACGTCCATTATACCCCTTAATTTCAATATTATCTAGATCAACTTTTTGCTTCTTGCATGTAATGAGATCCGTATCATTAAAGATTCATGGGTTCCGAAGAGCGGAAAAGCTGACATTAAATGAATCAAAAGTTAGTTACTCCCCACCTAGCCATGACCTAGGGAAGGATAATAGTTCGAGTCACATAAATAGAGGTACAGCTAAAGAGTTCAGAACAGTTTACGACCAGTCAGCAACCTATCTACCACTTAATTCTAATTACTCAGCCAAGTCTGCCTCTTTATATTTCTCTCGCTACCTAACTTCTATTTTTACTGTACTGCCGTTTGTGTGTTCTATTCATTATACAGTGTTCAGCATATTATCGAGTTTATTTCTCTAAAATCCATTTTCATTGATTCTCTCTCCTTCTCACATCCATTATATATATTATACAATTAATAGTTTTTGTTTTTTTTTTTTTTTTTTTTTTGAGGGTTCTGTACCGCGACCATTTATGTTTGATCTATTGTACCCCCCTCTGGTGCCCAAGATGAGCTAGCTCATCTATAGCACTCTCTCCAGGCATTCATAGTAGTTACGAAAGCTGTTCAAGATAGAGATTGTGAAATGTAATTGATGTGTGATGTGTGATGTGTTGTAATGTAATAGCTTGTGGTGTGAGCGGTTTTGTGAAGAGCTTGTGAGGTATATGTTTAAGAGAGAAGTATCAGAAGTAATCAAGAGATCACCACTGTTTTTAAAATAAATATATTAATCTCTAAATGAATTTAAATACTTTACAATATCACAACTATTATGTTTATTAAGTCAATTATTTATCTAGAATAAATGTTAAACTCTATATTAACTGGCACTGAAGTTAAGTGAACGCTTACTAAAGTGTTCTGGTTGGATGTCTAGTTCCGACTGTTCTTGAAACAATGCCTTCTAATTGTTAGTTCAAATTTTCTCTTTTGAGGAGGGCAAAAGACAAAGGTGATAAGAATTCTATTAACTCTTCTTGTAACTGTAGTCTTCTATCTGGGTGTACCCTTTTTGCCAGCGAATGTTAGAATATTCTTGAAATAATATTTTTCAAATAAAATATATTTCTGGCATCCATCACAATTGTGTTAGATCAAAAATATCCATTTGCCATAACTGCTACCTATAGAAAATTTACTTATCTAAAGTAATACTTCATTAATATTTTAAACATTTTACTATAAAAGTGGCCAACATAAAACTAGTTTGGATAGCTGGGACATTGTGTTTAAGAAACTAATATAACAATATCTACCTAGATGGATGTAATTACAAATCTTAGTGAGGGGTTCTCAAGATGTTCTACAGTGATTTTGGTTCTAATTTTTACTCTTCGTTTATTACTCTTCTTGAAAAATAGTTGCTCACAAATGTGAGTTGTCGCCAAAAAAAGCGAAGACATGATTACGGCAGGATTGTGAAGAACGAAGGATATTATTCTCTGTCATTTTATTAAGTTTAGATTATCCCATTGTATACAAATACAATTAAACATTTATTACAAATTTAAAGTTGGAAGAAAATTTGATAATTACAATTCTGTAAACATTCTGTAAGAGAAAGTTGTGGGAAGGGTTTCACAGCACTTTTTTTTTTTAAACAAAGAAACAAAAGAATTAAGAATGGAAGAAAAGTAGTTGGTGCACCTTTTACTTGAAATCAAAAAAGTTTGTTTCTAGACCTTCTATGTCTAGGGTGGAGGGGGTAAACAAATAAGTAAATCTATTTTTGAAATTCTAATTTGGGATTTAGAAAGATACCACAGTTTTTATGTTCTTATTTACAAAGTAATGTTACCCGAGAAACTATTGTGATCCATTTAGTGATGCAACAACTTTATTGTGGTTAAGAAAATTGACATAATATTTAAAATGTCCTTTCTATTAGTCTGAATTGTGGAGACTGTGTGCTGGATATTGAAAAGATTGTGCAGAAATCGTAGTGCTATTGGAAACTGGTATTGTTGCGTCTAAGTTTACACCTTGCGTCTAAGTCTACTAATAAGAACAGCAACTTTGGAAGGCCGCACCTAGAGTTGGTCAGCCGATGGAACTGTGATGGATGCAAGAAATATAAAAATATATTTAATTTGATACAATCAAAATTATGAAGAAAATGTGACATTCCCTTGCAAAAGGACTATTCAGGGAGAAGACCACTATTGTCTTTTAAAGTTCATGAACTTGATAGCATTGTTTACCCCTTTTTCTCATAGGGGAGGATTTGCTAATTGCTGTGGAGCAAGTAAATATTCTACAGCAGCGTCGATGCCCATATCTTGTCCATTTAACTTATACAGTTTTGTACTCTACCTGGGGAAAGATTATATTTTTCAAGGCGTCTGCATAACTGATTTAAGTTGCCCTTTTTGAGAGAGTATATGGTCCCTTAATATTTTTACAATTTGCGGTCTCTTAAGAGCACTCATAAAATCAAAATTCACAAGGGATTGGGGTACAGTGGTACAAATACAAAATTTCAAAAATGAAATTCAATAGAAAATTCAATTATGGGAAATATTTAAGATATTTCCGCTGAGAAAATAATTGAAAAAGCAATAAAATTATCTGATGGATAATTTGTTTAATTAGTAAATTGAAAATTGTACGTACTTGTATTTATTTAATTTAATCTACCAGTGTTTTCTTATTTATTCTTATTACTTCTCTCTCTCTTAAAACTTACAGACATAAGCCCCTTTACAAAACCGCTCACATCACAAGCTACCACTACACTACAACACATCACACCAAGACCCATATACAATTTCCTTTCGACCCATATATAAATGATTCCATAAAATCAACCCATGTACAAATGGCCGATCTAACTTTATAAAGACAAAGCCATAATATAACCCATAGGTTAATAATATTACATATAATATTATTTGTATTGTGGGAGGGTAAATTAATTATATTAATTAATAATTAATTATTATAATTTATATTTGGATCTTCTCAAAAGGGATCTCGTGAGGTCTGTGTTTATACAGAAGTTGGAGAAGATGAAAAAACAACTAAATATATAGATTCCAAAAATATATAATTAATAAACAATATATGTCAAAATAAGTAACTATCATAATATTGTGATATAACAACATAAGTCTCTTGTCATTTAGGAGAAATTGCTTTTTATAAACTTACATATTTTACAAATTTACTGACTTGAAGAAGGTTGGGTTTCTTGGGGCACTTCCACCACTCACTATTGTACTAATTTAGAACTGACCTTCCTCCCTAAAAGGGTTCACCTTATATATTCTACCTCCACCCCGGCGAAAGTGAGAAGAGGGAAATTCCCTTTGTCCTAAATAAATGTAATGATAGGGGTAAGCCAGGTATCCTCTGACTCAACTAACTGTTTCTTTTGTGCCTTTTAACCTTCAATGAATCCAACTTTATAAATATGGACATTGGAAAAATTCCCTACTTTACAATCATAAAATATTTATCAAGTATATACTTTGATACAATTTATATTTATTAATTTTTCCAAAGATGTGCATATTACACCACATTGTAACGAATAATTCTTTTAAAAATTAAAAAAAGACCAACAATTAAAATGATTTATTTGCTTAAATATCCTAATTTAATAAAAGATGAGAGCTCAGAAGACTTCGGAAAGTTAAAGACCTTGTTTTGGCGCAAGCGGTCTGGAGATATTCCCATGGGAGCTGCAACAGTATTGCTTCCTGCAGGAGATTAAGTAGCAAGGTGCCATATTTGATAATAGAACAGGTTTTAGGTCAGTTGCGAATACCAGAAAAATAGGAGGATCATGTGACACGTTCGCGTGAACAGAAAAACCCACGTTCGCGTGAGCAATGCTCACACGGAACAAATTTTCTTCATACTTTAGAGCAACTTAAATTTAGAGTAAAGTTTAGTGTATGCCTTTTGTAAGACATACATAGATAAGTGGAGATGAATGACGAACGAATGCGAACCACACGTTATAGTAATTGTTGTTCTTAGTACTGAAATTAACCTAATTAAACGCCAATAGGCAGCGCATTTTATCAACTCTTAGGCAATTCTAAAATGTGAATCAACTCCCCCCCCCAAACAAATTTTGCCGGAGAACTCCTTTTAAAAAAAACATGTAAAAACTGACAAAGTATAAATAATAACAATTATAAATGGATAGTACTTTGTTATCCAACCTTCATACATTCATATTCAGACTATATGAAATATTCGCGCACAAAAACATGCCAATAAACATTTTTGCATTTTTGTATATATGATTTTACCCAAGGTAAATTTATTTTACGATTCAAATAACATATAATGACAAATAATATTCGCCCAAAAAAAAGTCACATTTAATGATCAGTTTTTATGTCATCTCTCTCTTTACCAAGGTATTTTGCAGAAATGTACACAATTGTGGATCTCTCTTCCCACAAGACTTGCCAAAAAATCTCAAGGATCTGTCCAGAATCCCCATATTTCTGCTTTGACGGAACTTAGGCTTCCCGTTGAGTCCGATAGCGGCCCTACCAATATATTGAAACAATCTAAAAAGAGGCGTTAGACAAGGCCACGCATAGATCCGCTTATAGGTATAGGAATGTAGAAGACACCTTCATTATTTGGTAGCATGATAAAGAGAGACTGTTATCTTTCCTCTCACACTTAAACATCGTATATTCGAACATGAATTTCGGAGATCTATAGAGCAAAGATTTAAATAAAGTTCATAATTCAAATTACAATCCATTTTTCAGATTGTTTGCACCTGATTTTCAGAAACCGCAATTCTACTTCACATCTAGAACCATAATTGTAAAGCAGAGACTGATAATGCAGCTGAGAAATAAAAGTACTGAAGTGAAATGTCCGGTTTGTACTTAGGACCAAAAAAATGATCATCCTTGCATATATTTTTTCATTGCTCTGTTTATAATTATAACAGATTTCAATATCTTCGAGATTATTTGAAAATGTCATTTCAATATAACTATTAGTTTTACAAGTAAATAGTTTGATCACAAGTAATTATTCGATTTTTAACAATTTTATAATAAGGAAAGTCGCTGGAGTATATTTCATCAAATGTTTATTATATATTCTTCATTCTTAAATACAAGTAAATTTTTTATTGAATTAATACTTAACTTCTTAAATCACCCATTCATCTTAAATTCCCAACCATCACTTTACTTTTGATTTTTACTAATTCCAATTTTTAAAATTGATCTTTTTCTTCAATCAAAAAACTATGTAGCATAAATAAAGACAAATAAAAATAATGAAACCGTTTTACTTACACAAAAATAAATAAATCAGAATTGGTTATTTTCTAGGCAAATTAGGGTAGCTCATTCAGATAATAAAATAAAAATGTATTCACTGAAATAGAATATTTATTTTGACAATAATTAGGTATAAGTCTGTAATAATGATTAGATTACTGCCAGATCTGTATCGTTATTACTGGCCGGCTAAAATTTGTAACATATATATATAAACCGGCCAAAATACAGACATCCTTCGGAATAGCATCTTCCACACTAGATTAAAAGTTAATAATTTATTTAAAATTGTTGATAAATTATTTTGTTTTTGGTATTAGCATGATGGTTTTTTAAAGTTTTAGTATACAATTATGACTGAAAAACTTAAATATTATAACTTTCATTAATGTCTTCAATATCCGTGTTTGTAGGGATCGGCCAACTAACTTCTTTAATTAACGGTGGGAGTGTAGTGGAATCGTTTATTGTGATTCCTATGGTATGTAGTAGATGAGGGCGGAAGTTAGTTTAGAGATTTTTGGAAGTTAGTGCTCGAATTATTAACACGGAATTTATAAAAATAGGCTTTATTTGTACAATAATTTAAACGTGAGTAATGGTAACTATTAACAAGAAATACTTAGAAATAAATAGGAGATAAATAACTAATAATTTAGAATGATTAAAATAAATGAACTAAGATGCACAACTAAGGAAATAAGTATAAATAAAAACTGTATAGGGACGCGGAACTGCTGTTCTTATAATGATCTTGAAGACGTACTGAAGTATAATCATCCCCTCTTCCAATGGGGAGAAGTTTATATCAGTGTTAGCAACACTCACACCAAGACATCTGTCATAGTGTGCGACCTTGTGCGACCTTGGTTAGTTCGGTGACCAGTGATTTAGGTCAGTGGCCAGCCTTATCGGTGCTTGCTTTGATGTAAAGTATTGACCCTTGGTTTTGTTTGTTTGGCCGCGGCCTTGTCTTGAAGACAGCAGCCGGCTAGGCCACTAGTTATAAATTATTCTTTCTTTTTGTTATGTGTTATGAAGGTTTGACATTGCTATGACCTTGCCATGTCATTACAGGAGAATGGGAAGCTTCCCTACATGGATGTACTTGTCCAGAAAAAGAAGGATTGAACATTGGGACATATGGTATACCAGAAGAAAAAAAAACACTCACTAAGTAACTGATTTTGCTATGTGCAAATCTATGTTATCGCATTGTTTAACCAAAACAGATGAGCAAACGCCCGAAACCGGTCGAAGATGACGACGGATCACGGAAAATATCTCTGATGCTTTCCAGGTCTGCGGATCCAACACAGTTATATTGGACATTCAAAAAAAAAAAAAACTAAAATTCAGAAAATGAAAATTCGACGACTATAAAACTACCCCACAAAGCAATAATTTGTTTATGATTCATTGTAACACTTGTTAAAACATTGATAAATAAAATGAAAATATTGGGCTTATAAAAAACAAAAAAAACCTTGCAATATGAAAACAACAATGTGACGGCAAAAAGCTGTACAGTTTTTAGTTTTTTTTTTTTTTTTTAACTTACTAACAAAACCATATAATGTGAAAAGAACGTCAAGATTAAATTTAAACTGCCGCTACCAGCTTTATTGGTTAAGAGGCGGAGGGTACACGTCGCTAAGCTAATATGTATATAAAACAACTGTAACCTTTTTGCTATGTATAGTCCAATGAAATGTAAACAATGCAAATGTAAAGAAATTTGTTAATTAAATTGTATTAAATGGATTAAAAGAAAGTCATGTGCGTGTTTCCACCAGAATTGTTTTGATATTGATACAAAAATTAGTGAGCATTAACCAGAATTGTCACTTACTTAAATAGCGTGAAGTAATTGACAGCCCAAGTGCCACATGGATCGTAATAATACCCTGCCGACTGAGCCCATATTTATTATGAACTAATTATATTGAATTTTCTTTCCATTATCGATATAAAATCAGATGTTTACTTTGTAGAAATCAGTTAATTGGTATTTTTAAACCTAAAGTAATTATGGTTTGTTAAAACTGAATAAATTATGAAAATTGTATATCCGTTATAAAATGGAAATGAATATTTATGTTCAATTAAACCCCTTAACAGGCTTATACCCAATATAACGAGCCTTTAAGTAACGGCTTAAGTCTCTCCTTCCTGTTTACTTTCTCCGAGAATCACAATAATAAATTTTCTCTTTTATTCAGTGAGTTAATACTTTTGGCAAGAGGGGGGACAAATGATTAATTTTTCTATAATTTAATTTTAATAAATCTAAAGAAAATAAAAAAAAAAGAAAAATTTGAAATAATTAAAATGATTCATTCATTTTTCGCTAAGACATAACGAATTAATTAATCAAGCAATGGAGGAATGATACGCTATTGTGTTCTCTTACTATGGCCTAGCTTATTCTTTTACGTCATTTCTTTATTTTTTTTTAAAAAAAAGAACAGCAGTAATGCCATGGTGCAGGCAATTTTTCCGTTATTTAGACACTGCAACGTGCCTCCAACTGATACGAGAGCTCTCTATCATTATCCACCACCATCTATGTATACAAAAATTCAGCATCCGTTTGTGGCCAGCAACTCGAAAAATAGTCGCTGGATTAAATTGAAATTTTTACACAACGTTGCATTTCTATATAAGTGTGTTTATATATATTTTTTATTCCGAAGTTCCCACGGAAGGGGGTAATTCCGCGTTGCGATCGTGGCGCGCTTTCTGAACCTCTTTCTCAACCACTTATAAGTATCTCTCACCGCCACCAGTCTCGAAGTACCTCACACCAGTCTCGCGCAGTATTAATAGACAAGGTGTTCTAAAGCATCGAAACAAATTATCAAAATCACGCATGGTTAAACGAAAGAGCCATTCTATCGGCTAAAAATGTCGACGTACTAGATATGAACAACATCATTCTAAACAGAATCGCAGGTGAAAAAGTGACATACAAATCCATTGACTCCGTGATGGACCAAAATGAAGTTGTGAATTTTCCAATGGAATTTTCTTAATTCACTCGATGATCCCGGATTACCGCCACACATTCTGAATTTGAAAATTGGAGTGTCAAAGTTATACAAAGTTACATGATTATTAGTTAAAAAATTGATGAATAATCTAAGTGAACAATTGAAGCAACATTCTCATTGGACCTCATAAAGGTGAAGACGTAATCCTTCCACGAATACCACTCATACCGACAGATATGGCGTACGAGTTCAAACGACTTCAATTTCCAATACGCTTTGCGTTCGCTGAGACTATCAATAAAGCACAAGGACAATCTTTGCAAGTGAGCAGTTTGAATTTAGAAAACGAATGCTTCTCTAATGGGCAATTATATGTGCTCCAGAGTCGGTAAACCATCTGATCTTTATGTTTATGCAGAAAACGGACAGAAACTGGAATGCAATGACCATTAAGAAAGCACAGGAACAATCATTGCAAGTATGTGGATTAAATTTGATAAATCCATGCTTCTCACATGGACAACTGTACGTTGGGTGTTCACGAGTTGGAAACCCATCAAATTTATTTGTTCTTGCACCAGATAGGAACACAAAAAATGTTGTATATTTACAAGCACTACTAAGATAAAGTTCACCATCAATCATCATCATTCATTTCATGATGATATTTAATAATTACAAAATTATTGTTCAATTGAAATTCGTTTGCAATATTGTTTAATATCACAAGTAAAGAAGCATGTTTATTCTACCATCAACTATGCGGAACTTTATCTTAGTAGTGCTTGACAAATAAATGTGCGGACAGATATGGCGTTTGAGTTCAAACGAATTCACTTTCTAATACACCTTGCTTGCGTTCGCTATGACTATCAATAAAGCGCAAATACAATCTTTGCAAGTGTGCGGTTTGAATTTAGAAAACGAATGCTTCTCTCATGGGCAATTATCTGTCGCATACTCCAGAGTCGGTCATCCTTTATGTTTATGCAGAAAACGGACAAACAAAAAAATGCAGTCCATTCACTAGCTTTACAATAAAAAAAGACTTTTAATTAAAAACATTTTTTTTTTTCCTTTCAGTTCACACCAACGCAAAGTAGGGTATTAAACTGAATCATGCGTTTTCTTGCTGAATCTATGTTAACTATAATACTTCTATTTACTTCCCTAATAATTAAAATCAGACTGTGCCACAGCGAAGCGTGGCCGGGTTTAGCTAGTTTTAATATACTTACCATTATACAAGGCTGTTGATATACTCGACAAAAATACGGTTGTCCTGACAATTTGCAAAACCAATACTCACCTGGAATCAGAAAAGGTGTTCCTATTTATTAACCCTGTAGGTACAGCGAAAAACAAAAGTTGATCACCAAAGTGATTCACAAATCAGAAAGCCGTGCACAAACCATTAACGGTTTATGCACAAATTTATGTTCGAATATGAGCGGGAATGATTTCAGGTAAATATTTAGCGGCTAATTGCTTCGCGATCAAATCTCAACAGATCATAATCTAATATTCTCATCTTATTATGTATGTCCCCAACTATGCTGACCACACACACACACACACAGTTCAATTGCTAAAAACCATTTTTTTGGCTCAGGGAGTCTTAAAATATGTATTCATTACACAGTGAATATATTACATGTATTCCATCACATTCAGCTTATATTCTAGTTTATTTCTTTAAAATCCATTCTCTCTCCTTCCCCACATCCATTTACATATTTGGAAATATCTCAAAACTAGTATTTCAGTTTTGAAAAACTGACATTCGCAACATATTTCATCTTAGAATAGTTACAGAAACCATACATATGTTGCAGCTTACGAGGAAAGCTAAGTACATAAAACATGAAGTGTTAGTAGTCTCTAAATCCAATTTCTTCCACATCAGTTTAAATTAAATTTACTGGGTATTGATAAAAAAAAAAAAAAAAAAATAGCACTAAGAGTAAAAAAAAATAATGTATCCTCACCTCTTGCCAGAAACACTGGCTTCCATCCTAGTGAAGGAGTAAGTACATTGTATTTTGTGTTGATATGGAAATTCTATAAGAGGAAAATGGGTGGTTTGATAAGTTACTTCATCAGGTAATAACCTTTAGTATAAAGAAGTAAGGTAAAGAAGAACTACAAAGGATTGAGCGGGGGTTCAAATGGACGTAACGAAATAAAATAAGAAACAAGAGTGAATATAGTGGGGGTGACACCCAAATGGGTGTAATCGATCCTACACAATTTGTGAGAAGAGATGATGGCCCCTCGGAGATGGTGGTTGGTAATTTTGTTTTTTTTTTTTTTTCCATCACCTCTTTAGAAAAATAAAATAAAAGTTTAGCAGACTGTCTATAATGGAAAAACGTTACAAGTGGCTCTGTATTGCTGTTTATAAATTAACAAAATTAAACAACTTTAAGTGTGGATGGTTAGGATTTCTAGAAAGAAGTAAATTCAAGAAATAAACTTTGTTAAGTAAAGAATATAGAAAAGAGTTTTTCAAAATTTTTTTTTACTTTACTTTTAAGTAAAACAAGTTTCCGCTTTTAATAAAGTGAAATAAAGCGGAATAGAATTTTTTTTTTTAACTGACACATTTCAACATTTTAAGTAGATGTGCTAAGTAGATATATATATGGAAAGTGAACCGAAAATCAAATCTTTTGCAACCTAGAAAAGATCTATTTTGGTCCCCTTTAATGATGTCTGAATTTTTCTAGAAGTGCAGGAGTTTATGGTGGCAACTTAGCCAGAGTGTGAATGGCGGTAATTGTTTGCAGCTATGGAAACACTATATCCCACTAGAAAGCATTTATTACCCACTCTGCAGGACTTATTCACAGGGATTATTAGGGAAGTCAGTTTAAGTGCAGTTTAGATGGCATATCTATATGGGACGCGATGCTCCCTGAGAAGTTAGCTAGTCTATTTTCCCCTGTAGGGAATATAGTTGCTATGTTCCGATCAATTAACTAAACAAATAAACTATTGTCTTCGAAAATTTTACTCTAGTTATACTGTAGTCTTTTTTATGATCTGAATTGGTAATTCTTGTATACTGAATGTTTTCTATAAATCATTGTACATGCTTTGTGATACAAAAAAATTTATAGTCGCTGTTAATATTTGCCATATTATTTTGACCAGAGAAAGCAGCTTTATGTGTGATGAATGATCTGATTGATGTTCTGCACAGTAAGGTGATAAGGTGGTGCAGCAATCCCTCGACATTCGCGAGGGTTATGTTCTCAAAAACATTGGCGAATGTTGAGAACTATATTTACTGATAAAGAAGGGGTTAGGTTCTTGAGTGTAAAAAAAAAAAACTAGTTAAACTACCTTTAAATATTAATTTTTATTCCTAGGTACTTTTTCGATAGGAACTTCCATATTATCATACCGAGCAGAGGCGAATGGGGCTGTGACCCACCCCTGTTCGGTAACTCGATCTGGTACACAGATGGATCCAAAACTCCGACTGGGGTCGGAGCGGGGGTCTACAGAGGCAGGCCTAAAGTTAAAATTAAAGCCAGCCTAGGGAAGAACGCCACGGTCTTTCAGGCTGAAGTCGTGGCGTTACAACTCTGCGCTAAGGAGATTATAAGGCAAAGGATAGTGGGTAGAAGAGTGGCCATATACTCCGACAGTCAGGCAGCCCTGAAGGCACTTTCCTCACACCAAATAGTCTCAAGACTGGTGTGGGACTGCCTACTTGCCCTCACCGAGGTGGGTACTCGGAATAAACTGACACTCGCCTGGGTGCCGGGACATGCGGGGTTTCTGGGCAATGAGAGGGCAGATGCCCTAGCGAGGGAGGGTTCGCAGGATACCTTTATAGGCCCCGAACCCTTCTGCGGCTTGTCCAGGTGCCTCATCCAAACTTCTATCAGGGGTTGGATAGAAGAGCAGCGTCTGCGTTGGTGGGAGAGAACACCAGGACAGAGGCAGGCAAAGCTCTTCATCAAAAGACATTCGCCTAAATTTACCAGAGACCTACTGAGCCAGACCCGAAGGGATACAAGGTTAATTGTGGGTCTACTAACAGGGCATTGTAGGCTGAACAGACACATGCACCACCTACAACTTGCGGATAGTGCGGTATGCCGATTCTGCTAGGTAGAGGAGGAGACATCCTTTGTGAATGCGCCGGCCTGGCGAGGATTAGGTTTCTTCAATTGGGGACGGGCAATCCCGAAGCTGAAAGCTTCATGACGGAGCCGCTCTCAGCTTTGCTAGGATTGATTAGGAGGGCAAAGCTGGGGGGCTGTTCTGTAACTTAAGGGGATCCACAACAGACCTCAATTTGTAGGTC
>JAAEAF010005165.1:0-79962 GCA_011037195.1 Triatoma infestans
CAATTAATTGAAAAGGATGACCGGGGCAGACAAAATCACTTATTTTTAAGTTTTCTTGACCATATTTTTATTAAAATTAACTTTAATAAATTTCCTCTTAGGTCAATAACATGATCTTAGCTGATGTTATAAATTAATTGGTCATCTATTATATTAAGAAGATTTCCAAATGAGAAAGGTATTACGCAACACCATTCCAATATAGTTGTGCGAGCGCAAAAATGCGCCAAATTTCACTTGCCGTCTCGGCTGGAATTGCCTACCTGTGTTATTTCCGCTCATTACGTGAGGTTTTCATGACGATTTTTAGAATTCTTTTTTTTTTTTTTAAATTTGTAATTGTTTGTATTCATTCGATAGCAAGCAATAATGCACTTTCATAATAAGTATAAAATTAATAAATAAAAAAAATGAAGCTTTCAAAGGGAGTTTTTCAACGATATGGAGTCTCATCAATGACATGAATTCGAAAGATACCTACCTTTCTTTATAACTGGACTAGGGTGAATTGCCAGGCGATTCAGCTTCCAAGGAAGACTCTTTGTGCAGATCGACTGGGAGAAATTACAGATTAGGTCAGGGTTTATCAATCTTTTTCCTGACTGTGTAACTTTTGACTAGCCCTTTAGTCTCGTGTTGTGCCCTCCTCCTCATTTAAGCAATATTCACCTGTGACCGTGTCAAAATATTCTTGGGCCTTCGGTTCAGAATGATTGGATTAAGCCATTAAAGTGTTTAAAAAACTTTGGAGTCGAAATATATTTAAAACAATTATTAGTAGATATCTAATTTATTACATTATTTTTAAGACTTATATTATTCAAAATAATACAATATAAGGGAGGGGGCACATGTTTCTTAAGTAGATACGGTCAACATTTTTTATGTGCCGGTAAAAACTAAAGGAGTAGACCGCATACGGCGAGCCTAGTTGCCGTTTCCTGTCCTAATAGTATTAATTAATCATATAGTTAATAGGATTAATAATTAAAAATATAAATATTAATTTAAGTAATTTTTAGCTTAAAAATTATCCCACCGGCAAAAAGTTTTAGTTTTTGTGTTGTGGTTCGTTCCGTAGAGCTGGAAAGCATCAGAGATATTTTCCGTGATAGGCTGCTTTTGTGTACGGTCATAGACCAGTTTCGGGAGTTCGCCCATCATCAGGATGGTTTTGTCAATAACAGTGTGATAACATAACATTTGCATATAGCAAATTTTAAAATATACAGTGTATCAACGAAATTTGCTCTGTGCCAATCTATGTTATCGCACTGTTTAAAAAAAAAACATCCTAAGATCGGCGAACGGCCGAAAAAGAAGCAGGCTATCACGGAAAATATTTCTGATGATTTTTAGTTTTTCCAACGATTTGTTTAGACTTTCTGTTAGTTCTGAACAAGTTAGTTTTCTATTAGTTCTGAAGTTAGTTTTGACTGCTTTCTGTCATTTTGTGCTAATTAAAACTGGATATCGTTATAATACGTCCACTTGGCGCCAATCACCAAAGATGTTGACGCGCCTTAAATTAAACGAAAAAAAAAAATTCGGCCACTACCTGGACAAGAAAAAATTAAAACTTTTTGCAATCAGGTTGCAATATTCGTTACAGATCTCAACAGTGCAAAAAAGCTATATATTACTGTACATTCATTATAGATCGCTAACCTGCATAATAAAATAAATAAAAAAAATGAGAATTTTAACTGCAAGTTAATATTCACAACCGGTCTGAGAAAGAATCTAATAAAATGCAAGCTAATACGAACCTGTACACTTTACGTACGTCTTACAATTTCTTTTTTCTTTAAATTGTCCGCGTATAAATATTGAAACAAATAAAATTGGAATGTATATTGTTGTAGGTTCATCTTTTGCAACTGTTATAAAAATCATATTGCATTGTAGATGTCAATGATACTGATAAAATAGGTTGATCTTAAATTCTAAGTAATAAAAAAATTAAAATAATCCACGATAGCTGAGTGTTTGGAGGCGCGAACGGGACGGAAGGTATTAGCTCTACGGTAGCGCGCTAGACTAGCAACGAGGAGGTCCTGAGTTCGAGTCCAGCTGCTGCCCTTAGATTTTATTCTTCCTAGGAGCCTCTTACAGCTCGCTGCCGGTGTTAGACAGTGTTGTCTGTTACGAGAGAACACTATGTGGAAGCCGGCAGTGCACTGAGGAGGCTCTCAACTTTGGGGAAGCTATGTGGGCCCAGAAGGGCTTTGGATAGCATAGGGTTGATCTCTCCCCACAATTAATAAATAATAATAATAATGGAGGCACGGACCGCCAAGATCAGGTGTATTGTGGTCTTGCGGAGTCCTGCTCTTGGATTTTATTTAATGCATTAATATGATATAAAGTATGTCTGCTATCCGTCTCCGTTCACGAAACTTGGTCGTAAAGCCCAGTTGAAAATATAGGCTTACTTTTGTTATGGTTTGCTGTGGGTATTAAATATTTGAACTGACGTTATTATATGGTAGAAGGTGAGACTGGTCACTTTTTTTCATTCTCGAGGTAGAATAATAAAAACAAACAATTTTTTCGTTTTCTATTTGTCACCAGGATTTATGTTCTTCAGGCAGAATTTAATTTATTACGAATTAAACAATTTTGTTTATTAAATATTTAAAATTAACAACAGCAGCGAAAATAAATCTACATATTTAGAAATAAAAACTTTAGGCGATAATAGACAAATTGTTTGATTGTTATATATTTTAGAATAGTCGAATAGATTTCTATACAGTTCACAAATTAATGAAGAGAAGACCATGTCAGATATATGAAGGGGATATAAAACCAAATCCTTTGTCATCTAAAAGAACTACAGTGGCTTAGATCTACCAAGTGTCTTCATTTGGAATGTAGTCAGTCTTCTGTGAAGTGCGAAGAAGGCTATGGATTGCTATAGTCAAATAGTTGTTTACATCAATAGGTTGTACAGGACGTATATACTGTGCAAGTTTAGAGGATGTGTATGTGTCAATATAGATGTTGTTCGCGTTGTTAGACTGGGATACAGGGACAGAGGGATGCCAGGACCCCTGAAGGAGTGGCTAGTCCACCACCCTCTACGGGAAAAGACATGAATGAGAGGTGCTTCAAGGTGGAATTTATCTATTTTACAACTAGTTACTCAAGAAACTCTCTGATGGATCTCGAATATAATCAAGGCATTTCTCTTTTAAAATAATTAATTTCCAATAATAAGTTTATGGCAGTTAAAGCTATCAGATTTCATTTTGTAATTAAAAAATAATAAAAAATATTTGTGCAATAAGTGCAAACAAAAAAAAAAAAAAAAATTGTGATTTCTAAACGTCATAAAAACACTTATATTTATTATTCGTAGATAATAGTCCCGGAAATAAATGAACTATATAATCATTAAGACTATTGCGGAATTGATTTTATTAGTAAAATAGTAATAGAAATAATTTTTATATATGTATGTATAATAAATGTATATAATATTCTATTAAAAATTAATGTATATATATATACGTTTTTACTTCCTTATGTATTAAATAAAAGTAATTCTATATTTAATAGACAACAGTTATCTTTATATAATATTAGTTTTAGTTAAATAATCTTTTGGGTAATTGGTTACAATAGCTGTTGTTTTTCATTTTCTTTGAATAATAACTAACGAGAATCTCTATAATCGCAGTCTCATTCGAAACGGTAGCACAGATGTGAAAAACGAAAAATCGCTATGTCCATTCAACCGATTTTCTTCATGTTTAGAATGTCAGGAGTGCATTTAATTTACCGTATACAATATTATATAGAAAACAGAACCGTATACTGTACTGAAATGGTATTACAGTAGGAATGTTTACCGTTACAGCTCTTCTAAAATTCATAATGCTTTTATGAATGTTCTTTTTATGAAGTGAAAAGAAAATCGAAGCGAAGTTATGGAAGAAACAAATGTGACTCTCCGGAGTTGCTCAAAAAAAAAAAATTATGGATGGTTACCGCCTGAAAAATGAAGAAATGGAAGACTAGACATTATTACTTGGACGTAGGAAGTCCAAAGTTAATACTTTGCAAAACAGAAAGTAGGAAAAAGGAAAAGAAGAATTTAGAAAAAACTACAGGATATGTAATTTTTGGCTCCGGATTTAAAAAAATAAAAAAAAAAAAATTACAAAACAAAAAAGTAAGTTGGTTTCGAAAAAATGAAAGTGAAAAACCACGCGATGAAGTTGTTTTTTTTTCAATTACCGAGTATGAAAAAAATCTACGAGAGAAAAATCGGCGTTTCCAAATTGTATACATTTGGAAAACTGAAAATATTTTTTGAGGTGAGAACTCAATTTGTGAAATTTATACGCGATCCAGTAGATACTTCCTCTCACAGGAGTAAGAGAAAGTAAAAAATAAACGCCTATGTCTTTTCAATAAAGTCAAGATTGGGGATCGTACCCAATATGCATTGAATATACTTTGTGCTTGCAGTACACGCCTCTAAACTTCTCAGCTATCGTGGCAAGAGAAACTAAAAGTATAATGAGTGAAAATTTATTAAAAAATATAGTTGACATTTATATGTATTTTAAGTGCTCTCTAGTTTAAAACAGAAGATTTAAGATGAGGATTAATTACTTTTTTTAATAAAGATTATAAAAAAAAAAAAGTAAAAAGAAAGACGTCATCTTTAGGTTCAGTAATTTTGGAGATACCAATGTTGCTCCAAGATCATGTCGTCTTTGAATTAAATATATTTCTCATTTTATCTAAATTTTATAGATATTCTTTTTTAAATTTTAATAAATTTATCTCTGGTACATGAAAGAAACAAAAAAATTTGCTTGAGGGGTGGCCAAAGTTCTTTTTGGCATGCCTCTCGATATTTGTTCCTACTTTCAACATAGTTTCTATTGATGTCTTTCACAGGGTAATACTTAGTATTGGAATAACTAAATAGTAAATAAATTAAAGAGGTTGACTAGATCTTTCACAAATTCAACTTCACTTATAATTTCTAATTCATCTATCATTAAAGAGGAAGTATTGCGATCGTGTCAAATTTTCAAAATTGTGTTCCCACCGGAAATACGTGTTTTAAAGCTCCCTGAGTACGAACCAAAAAAAAAAAATGTTTTTAACGAATGGACTGTGAGTGTAAATGTGAACAAAATATCGCAGAAAACGAAAAATTACAGGAAGCTCAAACTTGGTAGGTTCCGTTTAGGTTATTACGACCGCAAAACCGGCTGTTTGTTCAGCCTTCACTTTATTTTCTCTGCAGTACTGACGGCTTATTAATGCGCTATCCTTATAAAAAAAAAAATAATTAGAGAACCTAAAATAAAGTTAGCAACATTTTGCTTGGGTCTTGTCAGTTTTTAGTCTGGAGAATCGAAATAATTTCATTCCAGCTTGACACTTGGATTTAAAAAAGCAGATTTCAAGGATTTATTATCTTTGAGTGAGAATTTAGAGGTTATGTATACTAGAATAGTGGTCTGAACAGCTGTTTTTAAACTGACAGGTATGCCAACTTTTGATATTGAAAATATCGTAATTCTTAAAAATTACTGTTATTAATAAATTGCTTCTTTTTCTTTCTTTTTTTATAGTTCTTTGTCTCTTTATTATTTAAATAATCCTCGCAAATTGACAAACTGTTTTAATGTTTCTTATATTTTATAAATAGAATACAAATTACTTTTCAATAAAATTGCTAAAATACAGTCCATTTTTATATTTATATATATCTTTTCGGTTGCAGATATATAAATTTTCGGTTACATGTGAAATTTGTAACTAGATAATAACCAAATAAATAAATAAAATAATAAAAACTAGGTAAATGACAGAAAGAAAAAGTTATGTGAAATATTTTTCAAATTTCAAAGCAGAAAACATCTCTGAGATTGTCAAAGATTACTGCTGGTAATATCATGTTTTCTCTAATTTTAACATGGGGATTGTTGCAGGGGATTATTGCACTGCGACCTGTAATAATCTATTGTGTCCCCCGGAGCCTTCTCCAATGCACAGCCGGCCTCCAAGCAGCGTTTTCTAGCTATAGACAACACTGCCAATCGCCGGACAGTGAGTTGTAGAGGCTCCTAAGAATAAAAAATCACCGGGACCTCCGCGTTCCTAGTCCACCGCGCTACCACTAAGCTAATCCCTTCATTCTTCCTTGGCTTTCGCCAGTTAACTAGAGATGGAGATTCTGTGTTTGTCCTTGTCTGTAAAGTGTAGAGTTTATGTAGTACTGTTCGGATGAAGTGCGTGGAGTACTGAGCTGTGGTAATCTTCTGTGGGGTCGCTACTCCCCAAGTAACTGCATGCAAAGATACCCCTTGCGGGGCATATATATAAAATAACCAAAATAAATGGTAAAGATTTGCAAATTGCATTCCTTAAGTTAATAAAACAATGAACGCTTTATTTTTTTTAAATTATTTTTCTTGTACTCAAAATTATTTTTGATAATTTAGGTATATTTTTCATTTTATTTTTCTTTGATAATTTATATTTTTGATAATAATTACTTTTTTGACAAATAATAATATACTAATAAAACCAACATGCATATCACAATAATTATCATAACAATAACAAAATAATAATTATATATTATAATAATATCACTCTATATCTTGTCGTTTCCTATTGGATAGCTAGTGTTTCTTATTGCTGTTATCATATCACGCTGTCCCTCTCTCTCTCTCTTTCTACGGTAATTATTTTGTCATTTAAGTATAATTTAATTTGACGTGTTTGTTATGGGGAATAAATATATCGTTAATTGCATTGCTAATAATCAATAATAACTAATTATTATAATATTTATAAAACTTAGAAAGTTTTCCCTAATTAGTAGGTAAATTTGTTTAAAAAAAAATATAGTTTAGAAAAATAAAAAACTTATTTTTCAGATAAATATTCTACTAATTAAGGGTGGAGGCAAACGGCGATTTTTCTAAATATCAGTGTTTATCAAAAAAATAAAAGGTGTAATTCTATATGATTATAATTGTACTATATAATTTGTTTTTATATTTTGTTATCTAATTACCTTTGGAAAAAAAATAAAAATAAAAAGAAAATGATTAAAGTAATTTTAGAGACATGTGTAGGTGAAATTATTGGAATTTAAGTGCCTCATTAAATATATCTATAGCTTTCATGTGTGTATAAATTTGAGTTTTGCTCAAGTTAGTGGAGCAACCCCCCCCTCAAAGTTTCTTCAGAAATGAAGGCAAACAAAAAGAGTATTAGTTTGAGTTTCAGTTTTTATAAATTTATTAAATGTGACTTAAGTATCTTATGTAGGTAATAAAAATGTTATAAAATTTTCAAATTTGGAATTTTAGAAGTTTAGTGTGGTCTTAATATAAATTTAGTACTGGAGAGGGTACATAATGGTTAGGAAAGTTAGGAGATTAGTGATTACAATGTAATAAGTTCAATTGTAGATTAAAACTGAATAATACTTGAAGAAAGAAATAAGGTTACAGAACGATCTAAAAAAAAAAGAAATCTATATTTTTGGGAAAATGTTTTAAATAAAAGTGATATAGATGGTGTTAGTAGCTCGTGTTTAAAGAAAATCATTGAAGTCTCTTTTTGAGAAAATCCATAAAAAAAATTTCAGTAACTTATTCAATTAAGTGGTTCTTCCGGTTAACCGATTTTCTACAAATTTGGGATTCTAGCAATGCTTTTATTAAAACCTTAATAATGTACAGATGTCAGATCTGTACATTATACTGAAATGACATGTTAGAGGAAAGCTTAACGTGCCACCTTTCACCAGCACTTTAACAAAAAAAAATTAGTTTCCCTGGAAAATCTTTCAAATAACTTTTTGTTTTGTTCTAATGGAGAGGGAAATATGCATTAGGCACATTTGGGAGTAGTGTTCCAGATGTGTGGGACTCTCACCCACTAAAAACCCCGAACTCCTTCTTCCAGGCATGGAACCTGGAACCCACTGTGGGACTGCTTAGCGTTTATTACGGTGGTGCCACGTATTAAACCGTTCCAGGCTTCTTCTCCCTTGGTACTGCTTTGAACCAACAGTTGTACGCATAGATTTCATTCGCCGCAGTACCATCTCGACGAAAGACATTATCTTAACCCAATGATGGTTTCCACGATGTTCTCGGTTGTCAGACCGCTTGATTTCTGCTCCAAACCGTTTCCCTCAACCACCCAAATGTCGCACTCGAAGAACCACCTAAATGTCGGGCATCATCAAGGACTGTATCTCCGTAGATACATGACGGATCCCCAACCTTACCCATTCTACATAGATACAAGGCAAAATACCCGTGACCTGTAAGGAACTGAGTATGGTATTAATTATTGAAATCGCCATGCTTTCTACATGCTACCTCAGTTGGGCTGGCGATTAGCCTCACTCTGCCTGCACAATTCATGCCAGGATCGAATGGCGTAATTCCTGGCTATCGCTTTCGCCTCAGTGCCACTGCGTAGTGAGTCACTCCAGCCACAAATAAATGTGATAGACCTATATGTATGTAGTTAATATGCGAAGTTTAAAGAGAATGCAAAAAAAGAACTTTTATTAAAGTGGTATTTCCGGCTGGTGAAATTTCAAGAAAAACTTCCTGTTAGATGTGAAGGCTTAAACCGAAAATCAAATTTGATCTTCCGGTGACTTTCCGTTATTGCTATTTATTCAAAATTATACACACAGAGTTTATTAGCAATTTTTTTTTTGCTTATTCAAGGCACCTCAAAACGCGCCTTCTGATGAATATACAATTGTAAAAATTTGAAGCGCTTGCAATACTTCCTCTTACTCCTGGTAAAATCTCTAAGTTTAATCTGCACTCTAGAATGGCCCAACTAGAATACTGCATTAATTTGCAAACTATAATTGAAAACTGTGTAAAATAGATGTAGCTTAACTTAGTACTCTCAAATTTTGTTTCAATTGGAGATCTCTCTTTCCTTATTAATTCCAAGAAGAATATTTAGACATTCAAAAATATTTAGTCTGTTTTGCTTTTTTTTTAAATTTAAAGCGTGTCACCATCTATGGTCATGGCAACTTCTCAATGCTTTGCCGGCCTCCGGACAGTGTTATCACGTTACAGACAGCACTGTCCATCACCGGAGAGTGAGCTGTAAAGGCTCCTAGGAAGAGAAAATGTAAGGGCAACACAGCTGGACTCAAACCCGGGTCCTCCGCATGGGAGTCCACTACACTAACCACTTAGCTATTCCCTTCCCAATCTCTTGTTGTTTGTCCGATTTTAAGCCTGATCTGGTTTTGGTGGTGAAATTCCACAACTCATTTCCATTAAATACTTTATAGGGAATGTTAACATTCACAACTCCCCCATGTACCTTAGAAATTTAATTCCCGCGTAAACAATTTTTAGACCACTAATAGTATACTGTAAATGATGAAACGATAGAAACTTGTAGGTATATAATAACTGTATCAAATTTAAAAATAGTGAAAACAAGAAGCCATTTTCGAAAAAAAAACGACAATAAAATATTCAGTTGATAAAACGTTACAATTAATCGAGTGTGGAATTTTTTTCTTTTATCGATAGCTTTGCGTCAGAATTGCCAAACCAGAATTATGCAAGTTTGAAATATCTGCGAATTTTTGTTTTATGCTGCTTTCCATTTTTCTCTTAGCTACATTTTTTTGTTTCGTTTTTTAAATTTCCGGTGGAAATTCTATGTCGATAAAATAATATGTATTCAATAAAAATAATGCAGAAATTAGAAAATAATGGTAAGGGAAGAAGGTAATGGAAGGTAACATGGCTTAAAATAATATTTTCAATAAAATTCATTCCATTAAAGCTAATTTTTAGGGTAATGTTTCAAGCAAAATAGGTAACAGATGGGACTTCCGTCCTAATCAAAATTTCCCCGCACTTCCAGTAAATGAATATTTTTGAATATCTATTTTAAATAAAAACAGAAAACCATTTAATTTTTATTTATTTTTTACGCAAATAAAAAAAAAGAAAAGTCAAATTGCGCAAAACCTGATTGGGCCTAATTCCATTATATAGGTTTTCCCTTAATTGTTATTACCCGTATATTTATCGTATGTCATTACCTTAAGAGTATTATCAAAAACTGGCTGCTAGCTACTTAAAGAGAAAGCAACTAAATTGTTATCCAGGATGTAGCAGGAAACAAACTGTTTAAAAACTCCAACAATACTCTATAATATATAAATTTCTAAAAAATAAAATATATAAAAAAAAATCATATTTATCTTCTGATGTACCCAAAAATGACAAATTTTCTTAACTGTTCAAATTACATTTAACTGCTACAAGGTACCAGATACCGTACTTGCAATGATAGAAGGAAGCTTAGAGTCTCAGATCTTCAGAATCTTCCTAAAATCAATATTAGCAGCAGAAAAAAATGTTTCAAATAATTGTAATCGGTTTATGAAACATGAAAAGAGAAGGAAAAAGAAAGATAAGGACAAATAAATAAAATAATTCTATATTGAAAATCGCAAAAAGTTTGATCATTAATCGCACCATAATTCATTCGGATATCAACAGGAGGATACGACAGAGAATCTCGCTAAGATCTGACAATTGGAAATTCCACTGCAATGAGTCATTTTTTTTTTTCTCAATTTCTCAAGTTTTCATCGAAACTGGCACTACCAAAGATTTCCATTAATCTGTTATTTTATCGGCATCCTGCAAATATAGGCTTCTCGCTCTTATTTGAAGATCAATGAGGAAAACCAGATTGTATAGTGTAATAAATGAGGAAATAAGGAGTCAAAGAGGACAGGGCAAACTGCAAAAATGCTAAAATGGTATGGTCCACATGCAATGGATGAGCTCTAGAGATGGCATAAATAAGTGTTGAAGTACGTGCCACAGGAACAAAAGAAGAAGAGCAATACTATTAGTTAGGAAGAAGCCGGGAAAAGTTAGTACAGTTGGTTAGTTCCCCCAGAGCTGGAAAGCATCAGAGATATTTTCCATGATATCCTGCTTTGTTTTGTGGTCATCGACCGATTCCGAGCGTTTCCCCATCATCAGGATGTCTTGATAAAACAAAAGACAGAGCAAAATTAGTGTATAAACTGACACTGTTTTATCAAGATATCCTGATGATGATGGGCGAACGCCCGAATCCGGTCGATGACCACAAAATGAAGCAGGATACCATGGACAATATCTCTGATATTAGACAATATTGTTTGAACACAATATACAACATTATGTATCAACATACCACTTCGAAGTTGCCAATCAACCCTTCATTGACAACTGCGCGAAAATTCATTTAGAATTTCCCATTTTCTTTAGTTTTTCTCATCTTTTAATTATCTACGATTAGAGGATATAATATTTTGCATATTCTTAATTATATTTTAGTTAATATGATTCATTTTAGTTAATTTATGTTGTAATTTATATATATATAACTTTTTCTGGATATCAGTTTACACAAATCTACCAATTATCGTAATGTATGTTGAAATGTAATGTGGTTTTTTAAGATTGTTATTAATTGTACCGAGAGTTTAATATATAGTCATTAGGTTCTCGCAATTTAAACAAAGAAAAATTAACATATAAATAAGGGATATTTCTTCTTTCTTTCTTTTTTTAATGTAATAATGCGTGAAAAATTTTACAATGGCTAATTTTAATTTTGATTAAATGACTGCATTATTTGCAATCTTGTTGTTATAAAAGTGAATTAATTTTCCAATTCTTTAAAATTTATTAATATTAAATTAAATTTAAGGCATTATAATAGAATTTGAAATTAGTTTTATCTATAGTTTAATGATTTTTAAAAATTCTTTTGTTTAAATGTTTTGTTAATTTCAATAACTCTTTAAAAAAATATAAAGTCAAAACATCTACCATTATTAATTAATAAACGTATTAAAATTGATTTTTTTTTTTTTTAGCTAGTAATCAAAACAATAATATGTATCTTTCTTTTATTGCAATTTTACATAGTTATACCTGATAATGCAATTTTTAGTTTCTTTTACTTTTAGTAACAGCAAGTATTGCGATCGTGCCAAATTATCGATATCGAGTTTTCACCGGAAATACACGAGTTTTCCCCTGAGACCGAAAAAGTGTTTTTTTAGAAATTAGTCTGTGTGCGTGAACAAAATACCTGAAAAACGAAAAATCGCAGCACGCTCAAACTTGCTGGGAAAATGTTTCAAAATATTATGGAGGGGGCGTTCTGGGAGGAGAATAGTAGCGTTTAGCTTTTCTCTATAGTACCACTTTAGTACAATGTATGGTTGTGCTAACTTTATGGTATTAATAAACATTGCTAGAATTCCAAATTTGAAGAATATCGGAAGTGCGATTTTTACCAGAATAAATTCTTGAGTTTTTTGAAATTTTCTCTGAAACGGTTTCTTTTAAATTTGGAATACTAATTGCACAATCTAAACGTATCACTTTTATTGACAAATTTTTCTAAAAAAACTTATTTTTATTTGGTTTTGAAGAATTTGAGACGTTATTATTGAAATGTGTTTATTATTCAATATTATTAGCGCTCTCTACGATGTACCAATTTCCCACTTGGTCCAGTATAACTCAAAATGGAAAATCACAGCAAGTTTATATTTAGTTTGGGGTCCCGACAATAAGGCTTTGATCAAAATCGACCAACCGGAAGTAACCAGTACTGAATGGATTTTTCATTTTTCTACAATTTTCTCAAAAATGGTTACAACAATTTTCATTAAATTTAAAATATTAACTACACATATTGAAATTTCGTCAGCTAGGAGCAAAAAAACATCTGCAATTCTAAGATTTATCTTAAGCCAAGCATTTTACTCATAAAAACAATAATTAGTTATTGCAATTAATTAGTGGCAATTGTTAAACTATTTCTTTGCATTTATTTTTTTTTTTAATAATCTAATCATTAAAGAAATGAAGAGTAATTGTTTCCAGTTAAAAGCATTTCCAGAATGTTTACCATGTAAGATTTTATAAAGCTTACGGAGAGAGGTCTCCCTCTCTCGCTGAATATATATATATAGAAATCAAAGTCCGTTGAAAGTAAACAAAGAAAAAACAAATAAAATAAAAAAAAATGAAAGGAGTTGAAAAAAGCTGAGAGGAGAGTAAGTTTAATTTGCAGCTAAGTAGTCCTAAAGTCTTAGAATTGCCGGATAATTACTTTTACAACATCTAAAGAAAACTACCGGCATCTGGTACTTGTAGAATTAGATTAGTGCGTCGCGGAATGAGAGAGATAAAGTGAAATTGAGAGAGAGAGAGAGAGAGAAAAAACAGAGATCATTAAAAGCGACACTGTAGCAACTTTACACAGTATTAAGCATGTTTGGTTCGAATCTGGTTCAGCTTCTTTTTTTTTCCTTCTTTTTTTCGTATTTTTTGTATGTTTTCAAAGATTGTATGATGAAATGTTTTAAATTTTTAAAGATTACTAAAGATTAACTAAAGTTTTGAATAATACGTAGCATTGCTGATAAAAGTATGGCTGTAAGGTTGAGATTCAATTTCGCATATATGACTCATTAAACCTCATTTTCGGGATTCTTGACGACCGATGTGGCGCTCTTGGAAGACAAACAAAATATTTGGAAATTCAAACTTCCAGTTTTTATATACGAAAATAATCAAATGTTCTAACAGAAACATCGTCAAATGTAACTCCAGTGGAGTTACTCAGGTGAAGCATCTTGACTGTGTACATGTGTAGACTGGTGGATGGATACCAGGCCAGAAACACAGCAAAACCTAAAAGATCTTGAAAACTCACATACACACACTCTTCATAAGATATACAATATAATACCTGCGAAGACTACAAAATCGATTGGTATATCAAACAACCTCAGGAGACTACATTCAACCTTGAGATTTATTCTTGTGTCACATAACGGCCTGTAATTCAATTCTCAGATCTTCCAAAAATTTCTTCAGTCATACTGACAATACCATAAACATACAATCCTTCAACAACTTGGTCAGCCAGAAGACTGGCCTAGGCAAAAAAAAAAAAAAAATTACTTCCGGTAATGCCGAAGACAAAGAATCCAACCTACACTTCAAAATTACAAAAACTTACTTGTTCAACAAAACGCTGAACAACAAACAACTCCGGCAAACAGAATACAAACGAATGTTTGGAAGAGATGTACGCACAAAATTACGTTTTTTTTTTTGTAACAGACAGAATGACAAACAGAGACATGAACAGAAGTGAAGACTCAGTAGAAGTGAAGAATTTCAATTGGGAAAGAGAGAGTACATGTTCGAGATGATAGATTTCAGAATAGAAGATTGGTCGTTAGGCAAAATTACATCCAACGAAGAAAAATTGAATTATAGATTACTAATAGACAACGGAAAGCTATAGACCAGGCATGTGTATCAAATAACATCTACGAAATTTTGGGGGAGGGGGGAGATCAGTTATATACTATCATTAATTCACTTGTATACACAATAGATGGCATTGTTGTATTCATAATTGAGTAAGCAGTTAATTACCTAATAAATTCTTATTTATAACATTTAGAATATAGCATATGGAAAATGCAGTAGGAAAGGATTTTATGAGATTATGAGTTTGCATGTATGTTTACCCCAAGTTGTTACATACATATATAATAGTAATACAAGGGTTTGATAGTAAATGTTATTGAAAAATAACAGACATAGACACCGTGGCTAGGCTTGATGAGAACTCTCTGGGCTTTAGGCGGAGAGCTGAGTGTAGACAGCTGTTTTTTGTTTGTTATGCAGTAAACTCCCTTGTTAACGCGGCGAACAAATTGGGACTCATAGAACGCGGTAAACCGTCTAATGTAAATTTAATATTTTTGCATTGTTTTCTATATTTTGTTAAGAAACGCAATATAATGTATATTTAATTACGTTTGTGCATGATTACGGGATTAATATAATGATGGCAGGATTTGATTGTAAAATGAGAACATGTACATACTTGTGTTAAACTCCCAATTTATATTTGAATGATTTTACTGAGTAAGGAGAGAATAGTGGTTTGGAGTAGAGTGACCGAACTAAGAGTTACAATGATAGTTGGTAGTGAATGTAGAATTTCCATGTATTAGTGGTTAGTGAATGTAAAATGGTGTTTAGCTGTAGTGCGGCTAGGAAACATGAGGATTAGATAATCATTTAATTTCTTTTTAAATTCTTTAAAGCGCTTTGTTTTTCATAAAATATGTTTAAGATTTTAATTTTTTTCTTCTAAAGCTGGACGGACGTTTTCCTCTCACCTGTTAGATCTGTTTTTGATTTCAGTTTGCACGGCTAAAGCATCTAATAGTTTTTATAATTAAATAAATACCTTTTCTCTGTTTTGTTTTTCTTTTATAGAAGAATTTAAGTTTTGAATCAAATTATTGAAAGCATTCTGTATGCAATGCAAGTCGATTGGAAATTGACCCACTTGTAACAGTTCTGAAACTCATATTTGTTGGTTTGATAAAAAATGTTTCATATAACGCGATTTCCTACAACGCGGTACATATCCCCCTATTATACGGAAGTCCACTGTATAAGTTGTCTGATGTGACATTCTGACGTCTATTTCCATCTTGATAGTTTGTTTAGACTTCTAGAGTCGTTTTTTTTTTATATCTTGATGGTTGGTATTAGACTCTTCAAGTTTTGATTTAAGACTGATTAAAGTCGTGAAACTAACCGGTCCTTATTACAGGATATTTTGATAACTTGAAGGTTGCCGCTGATTTGTGATAGAGAGGGGAAGCTGTGCATAATTGAGGTGTGCCTATAGCACTGATACGGCTCGGATATCTAAAACATGAAGTCTTCAGCGCTAGTTACAAAATTGCAGCAAATTTGCTCAAAAAAAGTCTATTTATTCCGCTACAAAGACAGTAATTACCTTCTGCAGGATCTTTGTGATGTACGATGACAATGTTGATGGCACTAGGTTGATGACAATGTTGAATTTGTTGATGGTGACTATGTTCAGATATTTGGATATCTGCAGAAACGTCAAGAACTCTGAAGAAATGGTTAAATCATTTTGCCCCGACAGCGCTGCTTACAAGTTACTCTTTCAATGCATGGCTGAAACTTCTTATTTATTCATTCTTTGCACCCAAATCCATTTTTAAGAGCAAATTGCTATCATACACGACCCCTTAGATTTTCAGATGCAAATAATTAACGAATGAATTTTTGAATAAATATACAAACAAAAAAGAACACACAGGAAGTCTATTTTTTTGTTCCTAATAAAAACCTTGGTCAAAAATTTTAATATAAACGGAACTAACAATTCATTAATTCAACAAAAATTAATTAAAACAAAGCATAAAGTTTAATAAATATTGAACATAACTTTCCATTATCAACCAATTAGGATATAAAATAATAAAGTCAAGTTTCTTAATTATGTGTGAAATAAAGTTGCGTTTTATTACTATTATTTAACAAATAATAAAAAAGTCAAAATAAAAATAAACCTAAAAAAACCGAATAGAATATTCATTAACTTGTTTAAACCTTTATATCAATTTATTAACATAATTAGATTTATTATTTTTTTTATTAAAATACATAAAACCTATATGTATAATATATTAATAAGAGTGGGAGACCGCGCTGTTTATTAAATATATATGTAAATGAATAGATAAGTTCCTGTAAAAATGTTAATTGAATAACAGACAAGTTGTTTGGCCTACAAGTCTTTATTTGTTTTGTCTTCCATGGATTAGAGATATTGTTTTCTATTTCTTTTTTTATGTTCAAATGAATCCTAATATTTTGTTAGTCGATCAACATATTTTATTATTATGGATTAAATGCAAAACTTTTCTTCAGACTTTTTTAGAATTATTTGATTGCTCTACTAGGAGTTATAGTTCTGTCAGAGTTAAGAAAGTCACATTCACTGTACCCTGGAAGATCAAGCGGTGCAACCTACGTTGTTTGTAAAGATGTAGATATATAGAAGATAGAAGGTAGAATGTATAGATTCGGTAAACCCTAGCAAATTGGTTTTGTTGATAATAAGTTACATGCACGCAGTGTTGCCAAAATTTCTGAAGGACAAAGTAATACCACTCACCTCAAGAGTATCTATGTCCATTTCCTAGAAAACTTTCATTATCTTAAACCACAGCCTCTCCTCATTCCAAACCTCATCCTCCTTCAAACCAAATCCTTATTCAAAACCCACCTCCTAAGTCCTCCAAAATAACTGAAATATCTTCGGCTCTCGCGATCACCTAATGGTGGTTTTCGCTAGACAACTAGACCCTTTTATTTATTTGAGCCTTTTATTGGACAAGCTTTACTGATAATCAGAAAGATGTCGATTAGTAAGAACATTTCTGAGATTCTAGTGCTAGTGATGTCCTTTGTTGTTGCCTATTGTTCTTCTATAAATTAAAAAAAATATATATATAAATAGGAACTAATAAACAAAACCATTTCATCTCTAATACTAATGTATCTTTATCGCTCCTGATCAGCATCTGACCTCTTCCACTGCTCTTGCTGCAGAACTGCTCTGAAACTCTTCCTTTGCTTTTCGAACATTTTCTATTTCCTCGAAAACAGTGAACTGTTTCGCAAAACATTTGCCATCATGACAAACTGCGCTAATTGCCAACCACTTATAAGAAACCTCACCCAACTAACCAGATGATTCAATTCAAGCCCCCCACTCTCATAGTCATATTTTTCATTTTTTTCTTTCCAATTTTTTTATTGAATATTTACAACTACTAAATTAGTATGCAACAAGTAAATAGGCTAATAGGAGATATGAAAAATAACGTGACCGTCATGAATGGTAGATATCCATTAGTCACCTACCATTAGACACCCAGACAACTACCATTAGTCACCCAGAAGGTCGCAGGGCCAAGACGTTTCAATCACCTTGCAGGATTGCCTGGAAGTGTGGTGGAGGAGAGGGTTTGGGGGCGAAAGATTGGGATGAAAGGGGAGTCTGCTGTAAAATTTCTTGTACCGGTGCTATATCGTGGACAAAAGAATCTTCAGATCTGTGTGGATTGTATGTTTGGATATGTAATAAGGAGCATCGATTATGCGTCGGAGTATTTTGGACTGCAGGGTTTGTATTATGTTGAGGTTGGTACGTTTTGTAGTTCCGTAGAGTTCTAGTCCGTACATCCAGATGGGTGCGAGAAGTGAAGTATAGAGTCGACTATACTATTACTTCTGTAGCGTGAGCTTGGAGCGTTTGTCAAGGAGTCTAACAAGTAGTCTGAAACGGTTGTTGAGGAAAGTCCGTTTAAGTCTGGGGTGTAGGTTCTAGGTTAGTTGCTTGCCTAGGTACATACCAAGAAACGAACATGTTAGGGTTGAATTTTTTTTTTCATTACAAAAAACAAAAAAAACTGTTTTAAAATCTAAACTGAAGCCGTCCAATTGTAGTGATTAAGAAGATATACAAACATATAATGAATGATAACTTGATAAGAGAATCTTAAATAAGCTTTTCCATTTAGTTTTAATGGAAATTTTGTCGATATTCCAGGCTATAAATTTAATATTTAATTTAAAATTCAACAAATTTTATGACAAATAATATTAATTAAATAACAATTTATAATAAAAAGAAGTTTCAGTTTAGTTAATATCTAAATAGTGGTAATTTTAGCTGTTTAAAATTACAATAATAAAAAGAATTTTTTAAAAAGTATTAAGTGGAAAATTAGATACAATTCAATTTTCTGTAAAAGCTCTTTGTAAAATATTGCTATTTTCCGGCAAGATAGTAGATCATAGGAAAACATTAAAAAACAACTTCTATTATGTTAATTTCCTCCTTTAAACCATTTTCTCTATTTTCTTTATGTTTATTAATAAAAATAAATCACAAAATAAATATATAATTGCAATTTATGAAAACTTAATAATTTTATATCATTTTTGTAGTTCTCCATGTTTTGATTAGTTATATACGGGGGTAGGCCAATTTTTTTTTTTCAGAATTGTAATAATAATTCAAATTGTTACAACTCCGATTGGTTAGTGCTGATTTAGTTTTATGTAATAACTATTTATATTTATTTTTTACTATTTATAAAATCTGGATTAGAAAAACTTTTTTCTAGATAATTACAATCAATATTTTGTGTCTAATTAATAATATTATGTAAACTTTTTTTTTATTAATAAATAATTGTATTTGACTTTTAAAGTACTTAATGATTTTATTAAGTTCTTGATTGTATTATTATTATTTTTTTTTTATGATCCTGCAATCACCCAGTTACTTGACGTAATACTTGTCCAATCTGTTTTAATTTTAATTACTTACATGCGAGAATACAAATTACAATATCAAATGTGACTAAAGAATTATCGGACCACTCTTCCGAATTCGATTACTTGTTTTTCAGTGATGGTCATTGAAAGATAATGTTGTAGAAGCCAGAATCTTTGTGGATCATTTTTTAGTCACCATCCATCTTCAGCATGCCCTTGGATAAATCTATGATGTGAAGAATTGTACAGAGTAAACATTCATTTTTCACATTTATAAGGAAACCAAATGATCTTAGGTTCTAAATTTTTCTTCTAAATTTTAAATTGCAAATATATAATGCAGTGTCGCGGGCAATAGTATGTTACGGTACTCAAGTTTAGGGTTGCAATATGTACGATAAAGTTGAAGTATTGTTCAAATATTTTATTAAAAATGCTTACAATCTGCCATTAAATTTCCCGGACTTTATTTTATATTTAGAAACAAACCTAAAGCCAACCTTTCTATATACCGTTAAAAACCATCTAAGTTACATCTATCAATGCCAACAATTACCCTCTTACAGGTTTCCAAAAATTCTAATAAATGAAATAATAGCGAAAAAAATCTTTTTTTACAAAGAATGGGAAAAGCTGAGTTCAGTGTACGGGTTCTCTCTAGAAGAAATAATCAATCAGAAGTCAAAAATTAAAGACATTTTATCAAATATTAGAATAAAATTAATAAATGATTTTAAAATATAAGTTCAGAATAGCCAACACCACACAATATATAAGAAATTAAGTTTAGAATGTAATCCTTTTATACAATACACTAGACTCTCAAACCGTAGGTCGGATCATTAGGGGGGAATTATTATATTTAAATAAATCATTCGGAGATAGAGTTAAATTATGTTCACTTTGGAATCTTGAAGAAAGAGTAGAAGATGTTTTTCATTTTATTGCTATTCGCCCTATCCTACAAGAATTTAGAGTACAGTACTTTAATAAGAAAATATTAACTTATGAGGAAGTTATTACTATTTTAAATGGGAATAACTGGATGGATCTGGTTAAATATTGTAAACTAGCCTGGCCATACAGATACATGTTGGTAAAAGAATTCAACTATAAGAAGATACAGAGAAATTTTGCCCAAATCCATACAGTATATTACGTTGGTCTGTTTTTGCTTTAAATCTTTTTAGTTTATCTTTAACAATTTCTGTTTAATGTTTGCGGTTTTGTGCCTCGGTGAATTTTTCGATTTTTCATTTTTCTTTAAATTTCCAAAAGTTGAGTTTCACTGGGTAGTCTACCAATTTCATTTCTTTTCTTTTTTTTGCCCTCTTTATTTTTCAGTTTAATATACGTATTAATTGAATAATGTATTGATTAAATATATGTATTAATATGAATCTAATATAGTTCAATAATTAATTAATGTAATACATATAATATAGTTTAATTGCAAGGCAACTCTCAGACGGTCGACATGACCATGATGAGTAACTCTGTCGCTAGAATTAGTATTTTGTTCATTCTTTATAATATTTGTTTCAATAATGACGTTATTATTATTATTATTATTATTATTAAATGATCTTAGGGAAAGAAGAAAACGACCGTTATTTTTTCAAAATTGGAAATTGAAGAAAAATCTGATTAGTTTTGTCTAATAAAATGTGACTAAGTGAGCTTATCCATGAACTAAATCAGCTAACCAGCGGCGGCGGAAGATTGTGGAAGATAGTTTACAATCAGCCGGCAAGTTCTGGATAGCAATGGTTATCCAGGAAACGGAAGAATAGTCGAAAAGAAAATAGCTTCAATAATGGAAGAGTTTTAGATGGAAAAGTGAATTACATACTTTCTCCCAAATTATGTGCTTTAGAATAAATTTTATTCTAAAGTATTTTTATTGTATTACTACTTAATATTGCTGAAAGAGGATGTATTGCAATCATTATACATTTTCGAAATCGTGTACTCTTAATAATTCTAGTAAAGATGGTAGTTCTGAGATGTCCTGAGGAAGAAAAAAGTAGAGAGAGAAAGAGAGAACGGGGAAAAAATGAAATATCTTGAAAATCCTGAGGAAACTCAAATTGAACATTCCTATTAGATGCTACTATCGTTTCCGATAGCAAGGTTTCGAGGCAAAATTCAAAAACCAGAAGTACTAGTTATTTGATTTTTTTTGTTTGTTTTTTTTAGTTTTCACGTAAATTGTACAGTATTCTTTAATAGCATTTTAAAAGGAAGCCTGAGGTCAATGTTTCCAAAAAATTGATTCAAATGAAAGTAATAAACTATATATATATATGTATGTGTGAGTAAGTGTGAGTGTTGGAGTAATTTACAAGAACGTCATGAAAATCAACACAAAAAACATTCAGTAAAGTCATATTTCTAGTTAACGGATTCTGGCTAAAATCTTCGTATTATATGTAATGATATAGTGTGTGCGAGTGAGTGGTCAATCATCGGAAACTGAAAGTTGATATTTTAAATCTGTCAGAGGATGCTATAATAAGGGTTTTTGGTCAAAATCGATCCGCTAAATTTTGGTTCCACTTTACTGGATTGTGAATAGGATTGTTCTGTTTTTTTTTTTGCGATTTTCTTTTAAAGCGATTCTCATTAAACTTTGTATTTCAACTAATCATATAAAGATCTAAAAGTTTTATTTTTTCACATATTTTTCCAGAAAAATTAATTTAAAAGGTGGGGTGGGTAACGTTAGGATTTTCTCTAAGTGCCATTTTAATATCGTCCATAAATATTAATGGAAATGTAATGTTATGCCCAAAATTCCCAGTTAAAAGAAAAATCAGTACTTTTCCTCTATTCAGCTTATTTATTGTATTTCTCATGTAGATACATAGATATATATTTACATTATATGTGAAATTTGTAACTACATAATTACGGCATAAATAAATAATAATCATATATCAAAACTATGCAGCTCTTGCAGTAGTGTGAGTGTTTCACACCAGACTTTTTTTTTTTATACCTAACGGGAGCCTCCAAACATGTAGTTCCAGTAAAATTTAACGATCTCAATATTTGCGCTTAAAAAAAAAAAGAAAAAAAAAACATCAATGTAAATTAATTTTATGTTTGTCATGACGCTATAACTCATCAAATGAAATTAATTAAATTTCTTTGTTGGATTTTTTTTTATTACTTATTATTATTATTATTATTATTATTTTTATTTTATTTCTGCTAAGTAATAATTTTGATTAAAGATTGGTTGATTTATATTTTCATTTCTTTTGATCTTAGCCGCCATTATTAAGTGTAATATATATATTATATATATATAGGTATGTAGATTTGTGTTATTAATAAGAGAAAAACAAATATACATATATAAGGAGAGAAAGAATTTAAAGTATATAAAATGGGGAGGGAGAAAAAAAACGAGTAAAATTAATGAATTTACTCAGCGAAAATACATTTCACTGTGATATATTGGTAGAGAGGAGGCGAGTGGATGGGAAAGGGAACAGACGAAAAATAAATAAAAAATAAAATAATAATGTCGAGGGGGGGGAGGTTACAGATAAACACACACAGACCGACAGAGAGTGAGAGAGAGAGAGAGTGAGAGATTACAATTTACTATATCCAGTTAATTATATTCAATTAGATATTGGTTGGAATTATAATCGTGATGTTCTGTGAGAAATTGAGAGAACTGAAGAGAATATGTTTTTAGGTAATAGAATGAGAGAATTGGTATACGAAGTTGTAATCGCTAGAGTTAAGTTTTGTTAGAGTTACAAGTGCTTGAAAAGGAGCGAAAGAGAATTGAACTGAGTTTAAGGAAATGGGTTTTTATACTAGTGTATATAATATATATATAGAACTGAGAGACAGGCGCCTCTAAAAGAGAAATGTAAAAGATAGTAAGAGAACTCTCCCAAACAGTAATGGGTGCACCCCAGGGGGCCTCCTTTGTAAACCAGTCAACACCCCTCAACTTATACATCACTCAACAAAACTATATCTGCATCTCTCTCACTCAATCTTTATAACTAGTCGTTTTTTTATCTTATTTTTTTATTTTATTGCTCTGTCATCTCCCCGTTTAATACTGTTTGTTTCTTCTCTTGACCCCTAACAGATTGTTAATATAAATACCTAATCTAAATTTAATAGAATCAAAACAATCAACATAAACATATTGTAATTATATATATATATATAGTCTGTATTAAAAAAAAAAAACGACTGGTGGAAAACGAGTGACACGACTAACTCTTACTGCAAATATCACAATTTTCTTTTAACCTATAACTTTTAATAAATCTATATTTGCCCTTCGTTTTATAAAAAAATGGAGGGCAGTACATTAACATGTTAATTTTAGGATCACATCTACATTTCATTAGATTGATCCATGGGTAGATCCCATTCCCTAGCGCTGCAGCCAATCGGAGACTTATTGTGACTGCCCTTGTGAGTCTAATACAAGAAAATCTTACCTCTTCATGAGGTTGAGGGCTTCTCAATCCATTCTTTATGCGCTATCATCTCCTCTGCCCTCAGTGTGCCAAAGATCACATAACGCAATCTAGCGATTGCAAACACAGCAGAACAGCTCGCTATCTAGTCCAATGATACTGGTCATGCTATTCAGAAGGATGGCCGTTGGGTTGTTACAGTTCAGTGGAAGTTGTGCTCAAGATCTACTACGTATTATAAGTGGGTAATAGAGGATGCAAATAAGATTGTTAGTCGAAGGGTTGTCGATTGTTGAGATGGGAGAAAATTAAAGTTTCTTCTCTTGAAATAACGTCGGAACCGTTTTCATGAAAATTTCAAAAAATCCATACTCTGTATAGTCGTAGAACTTCCAGTAAATTATATGTTTGTTACACATATAGTTGCATTTTTATTACGAGCAGAATGAGTGATTAGTTCCGATTGTACTCAAAAAACAGAACAGTTCTTTGTGGTGTCAGAAGTAGGCAGGGTAGACTGGTATGTGATGCTCGGATTTGGCCGACCTAAAGGATGCCCGTTAGTTGTGTCAGAATTGTGTAGGTTTTGCCCAAGATTTACTGCCTACAGGTAGGAGTAGTGGAACGTGCAAATGATTGATATTCGACGGGTCATCGAAGTTGTAAAAGGAGAAGTGTGTGATGTGTCCCTTCTCGTTGAAATGAATATTAAAACCTAAGTCGCAACAGCCCATGATGGGCCAAGGCTTGCTTGCCAGACGGTGATTTTTGCTGGTTGGGGGAGGGTGTGGTAAGCACGCCGGGTTTCCTCGCCTTTTAGTTCTGACCTAGGTTTCATGATAGCTTCCAATTATTGTTCTCATCAGAATCAACACCATCTTTGCTCTCATAGAAATCGAACTTTGAGAATCTCGCACTCAAGGCGCTTGCCACTAAACCAACGCATGAGGGCAAATTTTGTACATAAAGTTTTTTAAAAACTTGGCTCCCCCCCCCCCGAATACATCTACCCTATCCCTCTAGAAAAAAGTTTAAAATGAAAACTCAAGGTTTATATTTGTCCTATTTAGCGTTCATGTTTAAAGAAAATCGTTGGAACCGTTTTCGTGAAAATTTCAAAAAATCCAGAATCTATTCTGTAAAGTCGTAGAACTTCCAGTAAATCAATTTTCTACAAAATTTGGCCTTCTAGCAATGCTACTAATGTAACTGAATATTATACTTATGATTAGAATTATAGGTTTTATTAGAATGACTATATTCACAGCTTGAAATCTTCCTTTAAGATATGCAGACGTTGGCATAATTACCATTATAATTATACCTACATGTGTACTTTTTCTTACTCTGTAGAAAAAGAAAAATATTCTCAGGATTGTAAGGAATCTGTAACATTACATTCAAGTAGACTAACTGCCATGAATGCTAACCAACTATATGCATCCCAACTGGGGGGTGAATGCTATCCGCCACCACTTCTACATTTATGTTAGGGTAGCTGAGTAAAAAGTTGTAAATGTGAAGATAGTTTGCCAATTTTATAATTGGAAAGTCGTATGAGTGTTTCACATTACATTTTCATTTCAGGAAATTAATTTAGAAAAAAAAAATTGAAAGAATTATGAATTGAGAAAAAAACCTGTTGAAGTGTTAGAAGGGAAGAAGCTAACAAGCCGGCTAGACAACTACTCACTGAATACTAAGAAGAGAGGACAAACTGTTTGTAGAAGGAAACAAGAAGAAGAAAAAAAAGAATATTTAAGTGTAAGGAGAAGTGAGCAGTGTTGGCTAGTTAGGGGCAGTTTGTGTCCTTCTGTGTACACAAACACAGTAGCATGAACAAGAAGGACAAAGGTAGTAAGTAACTGGAGAGAATGAGTTTTTTTTTGTACACGTTAGTAGAAGGGAAGAGTTTGTTGGCAGTGTATTAGTAAGAGGAAGGAAGAAGTGAAGAAAAGAATAAGAGTCACTTTACTAATGGTTCGCTCACTCACATTGTCTATAGATCTTTTGTTAGTGCAATAGAAGAGTCATTGAAGAATGAGCAGATGTCACTAATTATTGTGGGCACAATGACTATTCTGTCTCTCTCTCTCTGACTGGGCAACAACGCCGCCACCTCTAGAAGAGTTGCTCTAGCTAGCTCTAACTCTTCCACCAACAGCAGCACGACCGTCAAGCTCTGTCGGTCTTTATAATCACCTGAACGGTCGATCATGCGTGATAACTCTACACTCACTTATATACAAACTACCTACACTAATTGTTACACCGATAATTACTCGCACCGATTCATGTTATTTCTTTAACACAAAAGAAAACAAAATAAATAAAAATAAAAACAGAAAGAAAGAAAAAGTAAAATAGAACATTGACATTTATTTTCTCTCTCTCTCTCACTCTCTCTCTATCTCTCTCCCCCCTCTCTCTCTGATCAAATAAAAAGATGAAGGAAGTTGCCATAGAAATATACATATACTAAATTATTTGGGCGATAATTTATTACATTTTTCTTTCTTTATCAATAAATTTTCCACAATTTTCTAATCGCGCTATAAGGGCAAAGTTAAATATTAAGAACTTTTCTTTACAAGCAATACTTTCTGAAACTGCTCTTACTGAATCTAAAGCATTTACAACTTAAGTAGAGCGAGAGGTTTATGCAATTCTTTGTTGTATTTTGGGTGAATGGGTATGTATGTTTATAAATTTAAAAGGTGTTTGTCTTTCACTTCCAAGTTGATATTAAAATATTCTAGAAGACTGAAAGAAGGGTGTACTTCCAATCAGGTCATAAGGTACGTAATCTTGGAAAATGAGGAGATAGATAGATTTGCCAAATTTGGCGCCTCTCTCCTCTTCAGTGGTCCCGAGCCTACTGTTGGTATGTCTCGTATCCAGACATGGACACGATTCATCGCTTTGGATAAGCTCAGTAGGTGTTGTCGGCATTCTAAGATGTTTATTGGTCCTGTCCTGTCCAAACAGGACCAATAGTGAGATGTTGCTGTGTCTTTCACGGATCTGTCTCACCATCAGGTTGGTTCCCTTACTGGGCATTGTGGTTTAAGAAGACATCTCATGCCAGACAACTCATATTAATGACAGATTGTTTGGTTGTGAGGGAATTAGGTTCAGGATATTTGGTTGGAACAGGATGTCTGTAGAAGGGTATGGTCCGATTTGTTCGAACTATTGTGAATCTTAGGTGGGTTAGCACCAGGGTTTGTTGCTGTTTCTCTTTAGAGATAGTTATAGGACCCTGCGAGGCTTTGGATAGCCTAGGATTCGGTTATCTCCACAGGCGAATAAGAATAATAATAATTATAACTTAAGCTCATGAAACATTCAAATTTAAAAAACATTTCTGCAACAATGTAAGGTGCCCTAGTAACCATAAACAAAAATCAGTGAATAAAATTGTATTAGACGTTTTTAAATCTCTAGAGATTAAAAGTATTCACAGGGTTGTCATCCATTCAATTAGTAAAATTTTAAGATTAGGATAAAATAAGTGAAATACATTAATAAAATTAAAGTGAAATAGAAATAATTAACTTCAAAATTTTTGAATATATGGTTGGGTCAAATATTTGTTTAACACTGGAAGATGAACTCTACGAAAACTTGATTACTATATTCTGCTGGTGGATGGAAATTTGAAACCGGTTAGAACCAGCAAAATGAAGCATGCTGCGAAGGATAAAATCACAGGGATGGGATGTTGTATGTTTGTAGGTGGGTTTATAAAGCCAAAAGCTTAACGCAATCTATTGTGTCACCCTGCAGAACTACGGCTTATATTTGTGGCAAATTAGCAATACCGTTGAAAGTTTTTTTTTTTTGTACTTGATCTGTTTGTGTGTGGTTATTAAGGTAACTCTTACACGAAAAATCAAAGAACCTCAAACTTGATAAGTCGTTCTACTATTAACAGGAAACCAAAATAAGATTTTTGTGAAAATCATTTAATCAAAACCATCGTTTAACTGAATGTAGTTTTCAGTACTCCTAGTAAGAGGAAGTATTGCAATTGTGTCTAATTTTCCGGTGAAATCGGGCAAATTAAATAAACCGGAAGTGCCTTCGTTGCACAATATATTTTTGAGTTTTTTTTGTTGTAAACGACAAAAATTTTCTCGAAAACGACTATAACGATTTCTGTTGCGACGGTTGGTTCCGCAGAGCTGGAAAGCATCAGAGACATTTTCCATGGTAGCCTGCTTCATTTTGTGGTCATCGACCGGTTTCGGGCGTTCGCCCAACTTCAGGATACGTTTTTCAAACAGTGTCATTATTAAAATTATAATAATGATTTCAGAGAGTTTTGCGAATTTCGTAGGGTTAAATTTGAAAAATATGAAATGGGTTCTATATTATTGGCACGCTCTTTATTACGCTCCTATTTGGGTTAGTAGGTTGGTACCTGTTCCCCTACCACCCCTCTATATTTATGTTAGGGCCAAGAGAGCAAAATTTGAAGACTAAAGACAATTTGTTACTTTATATGTAATTTTGTATTAACAGGAGTAAGAGAGCTGAGGTAAACTCAATGGTAACGCGCTGAACATAGCACTCGGAGGTCCTAGTTTCGAGTCCAGCTGGGCTCTCCTTAGATTCTCTCTTCTTAGAGGCCACTGCAGCTTACTGTACGGTTGTCTGTAAACGAGAGACCACTGTGCGGATCTGGCAGTGCACTGAGAAGGCTGCAGGCACCAATAATGTTGACTCGCCTTAAATTAAAACAAATCTGGTGTGAAACACTCACACAACTTTCTCTTGCTCCACTTCTCAAAATTATAATTGACAAATTTTATAGTTTGTGTACCAAATTTAATGAAATTCACGAAAACTGAAAAAACTGTTCAGTAAAGTCGCACTTCCGGTTTAGTAATTTCCTTGAAACTCGGAATTTTGGCCATCTCTTTATTTCTAATTAATTTTCGTTGGATGATAGTGTAATGACATTGCTTTGACATTGCTATGTCATTTGTCATTACAATAGAATTGTATAATCAACTATGATAGCATTTTAGAGAAAACATAACACCACCCCTCCCTTAAAAGTGCCCTTAAATGAATTTTCCCAGAGAAATGCTTCAAATAAAAGTTGTAGATCTTTGTATGTTTAGTTTATATAGGTAGTTTCAAGAAAATCGTCGGAGCCATTTTTGAGAAAATCACGAAAAAGTGCAAAGTCATTACTAAAGTGGTAAAGTAAACGTATTTCCAGTTAGCCGATTTTTTCCAACCTCGCAATTTCAACAACATATTTAATTCTAATAAACATTATTTAGATGACAGAATCGTCTAATAAACTGAAATAGCACTTCACCACCCCTAAACCCCACCCCTCCCCCTAATTACCCTTAAATGAATTTCTCCAGAGAAATGTTTCAGATAAAAGTTGTAGTTCTTTATATGGATAGTTGATATTCCAAGTTTCAAGAAAATCGTTGAAGCCATTTTTGAGAAAAACGCAAAAAAGTAAAAAAAACAACTAGTAAAGTGGTACTTCCGGTTGAGGAATATTGACGGATAACGTGCTATCAGATCTCATGGCCGATACCTAAACGGAATATCAAATTTCAACTTTCTACGATTTTTCGTTTTTGAGCTATGCTGTTCACATACACACAGACCATTTTCTAAAAACCACTTTTTTGGACTCAGGAGACCCCCAAAACGGATATTTCGGGTGAAAAGTCGATATCGAAAATTTGACACGATTTCAATACTTCCTCTTACTAAGAGTAAGAAAAAGTAAAAAAAACAACAAGGAGTAAGAGAAAATCTTCTGAATGTTTCACACCAAATTCTTATAGGATATTTTTTTACTTTCTCTTATTTTTTTTGGAAAACAGTTTCGATATATTTTCTTTACATATTGTATCCACACTGTAATGCTGCAGTGAATGATTTTGAAGATAATTGATTGTTTCATGAGATATGATCTCGGCGTTCAAATTCATTTTCATTAAGATGCAGGACATTATAATATACACTTTATGGATAAATAAATAATGATTTATTAAGATAAAACAATTGAGCTAGTTTTTGCCCACATCAAAGAAATTAATCACTAATTTTGCACAAATAAAAATATTAATAATAAGTTCATTTTTATTGTTTATTCATTTTGCATTTGTAAAATAACTGACGTTTATGAAAAAAAATTTAATGTTTATTTATTTTTTTAATAAATAATTAAATCAATCAATAATACTATTTAATTAGGTAATAATATGGACATATCTATGTAGAAAACAACGAGACCTCTATTTTTTTTAAAGTAAACTAACAAAACCTCTAATTAATATGCCGTCATTGTTGATTTTTTATGGTTTAACTGTTTTTATATGAATGCGGGTATTAATTTTAATTTTTTTTCCTTTTTTTTTCTGTAATTCAAATTAATTAGTTTAAATATATAAGTGGAATACGGGCTTGTCTGGTAGTTTATATTTATTTAAAACAAAAGAAAATAGAAAAGGTTCAAGTATGTTATCATTTGTTGAAATGACGTCTAAATAAGGTTTCATATTCAGTTTTCAAAATAAAGATTCAAAGAATATAGAAATTGAAATTGGAGTTTTCATTGAGAATTCACAAAAAAAAAAAAAAGAGAGTTGAAATGAAATGAAAACCTCTAGGCTATTTACTGCTTAGATGTTAGACGTACTACTTATTCCTTCGGCAACGATACGGCAATCCTCTTCCAAAATATGGACCCTGTCTTGCCACCCGACCTCTTCAATCCGATCTTCAAATCCTCGAACCGCAAATAGAGAATAAAGATCAATGTGAGCAAGTCCAGATACATACCATTCACTCTGAATCGCAAAATACTCCCTCCAATATACCTGAACCATATTCCCATTCCTTCGGCAGACAAAGTGCAATATCTCGGCCTCTACCTTGATAAACGCCTTACCTGGAACCCACATACTCGACTTAAGCGACAAGAACTTAACTTCCGATATCGAATGATCACAAGACTACTCGATAGTCAATCAAAACTAATTCTTTCGAAAAAAATACTCTCCTACCTGGACATACGAATCGAACTATATGGTTCAGCAAAGGCTCCAATCTTCACCGTATCCAATCCCTCCAATCAAAAATTCTCTACACAATAGGCAATACTCCTTTTTACGTCAGCAACCACACTATCCATAGTGACCTAAAACTCCCATTAGTCCTAGGTCTCTCCAAGTCCCGATATATTAAATTCCATTTCAAACTTTCCTATCACTAAAACCCATTGATCCGCAACTTGTCAGAGGTAACACTTGCTACTAATCCTTCTCGAAGACTGAAGCGCCGATGGCTTCCCGATCACTTGGTCGCTTGATAAAATAGGGCCTCCTTCGATTTCGCTTCATCGATGTCTATTATTATTTTTTATTTTTTTTTTTTAATTTAAGGCGTCTCCACATCTGTGGTCATTTGCGCCCGGAGCCTTCTCAGTGCACTGTCGGCCTCCGGACAGTGTTCTCTCTCGTTACAGACAACACTGTCCATCACTGGACAGTGAGCTGTAGAGGCTCCTAGGGAAAGAAAGATGTCTATTATATTATTATTATTATTATATTATTATATTATTTTATTATTATTATTATATTATTATATTATTTATTATTATTATTATTTGTCTGTGGGGAGAGACAAAACCCTACGCTATCCAAAGCCCCACTGGGCCCATATAGCTACCCCAAGAGAAACAACAAGAAACCGGGTCCAGAACACATATCCAGACCCGGGTCTAATCCATTTAAGATTCACCGCAGTCCGAACAAATCGGACAATATCCTTAAGGGGAAATAGCTAACTTCTTCCACAGACATCCTGTTCCGACCAAAGGTCCTGAACCTAATTTCCTCACAACCCAGACAATCTGTCATAAGATGGATGGGTGTTTCCTCCTCTGTCTCACAGACTCTACAAAATGGTTCCGGCATAAGCTCCATTACGTAGGAATGTCTCCTTAAACCACAATGTCCAGTAAGGGATCCAACCAGATGCCTGAGAGAGCTCCGAGAAAGGCACAGCAACGTCTCACTAATAGCCCTGTCCGGACCCCCAATGAGCATTTTGGACTGCCGAATCCAACTGTGCTCATCCATAAGGATGAATGCTGTGAAGCTGTCCATGTCTGGAAGCCTGAGAGACATGTGCCAGAAGACACGCCAACAGCAGGCTCGGGACCAATGAAAGGGAGAGAGACGCCTAATTTGGCAATCACTAATTTCGCTTACCATATCGGTGGTACCCAGACTAGAAGCACATCCTTCAGAGAACAAAGCTCTCAGTCTTCTAGAACATTCTAACACCAACATAGAAGTAAAGACACATGAACTCAGCGCCTTCAGCGCAGCTTGGCTGGCCGAGCAGATGCAAACACCTTTTAAGTTAGTGTTACGTACCCTCTCATCCAAGACACAACAAAGAATAGCATAAACCTCAGTGATCTATTCACCAAGAGATACTGCCAAATGATCTCCGGTCTCAAAATAGACCGCAGCTCCAGACCTACCATCCATTCTGGAACCGTCCGTGTAACACCGGAGATAATTATCAGGTATCACACCAGACGGACCTAATCTTGACCAATCTTCTCTAGAAGGTAACCTAACTCTGTAAGAATGATCGAAAACAAAAGTCTTCAACATTGTTTCAGAAGGAAAACCTGTATTAGGAGCTTTCAAAAGCATCTCGCGATGAATGGTAGAATGACCATATCGCTTACCCTGCCAAAAACCTGCCTGTTTAATTCTATAACAGGCTTTCATTGCCACAGTTTTCACCTCTACAAAGAGCGGTGGGATTGCCAATAAAGTCTCTATTGCAGCTGTTGGCGTGGTCCGTATCGCACCGGTCTCCGCCAGACAAGCCCAGCTTCATTTTATTTTATTATTTGTTATGGAATCTTTTGTCATCTCATTGCTTGCAGTATGTAAATTCATAGTTGCAAATAAAAGAAAATTAAAAAAAAAAAAAGTGTTAGGTGTAAGGATATAGATAGAGCCACATACTGGGACTTAAAAAATCTATTACGAGAATCATTTTGGAGATATATTTATTTGTCTGTGAATACACCAACTACCTCTGCAGGCAAAATATTTAATGTAGGTTTCAGTTAAGTGTTGTTGTGTTATTTGGGACACCCCTACAAAGTAGCTCCAAGAACACTGAAGTAATGGATATCCAATCTTCGCTCAAGAAGGCATTATCCATTTCTATAGTGAAGGAGTTCATAGGCCGTTAAGAAGTTCAAGATACTTATGGATAGAAAGACAAAAATACGAGCTTTTTTACTTTCCCTTTTCCCTTAGCAAGAGGAAGTATTACGATCGTGTAAAATTTCTACAACAGAAATGCATGTTTTGAGGTCCCCTGAGTAATGAAATAAATTTTTTTTAGGGAAGTATACGTGTGTGAACAAATAGTTGCAGGAAGCTTCCGTCTAAGTTACAGCCACCGCATCTGACACGAAGGGGTTTTGGGCAACATCCATCAACCGGATGTGAAACTTGAATGACAGTTTTTGTATAAACTTTCACGATAAAAAGCTCCAAGATTTTGTGGAGTGCGCTACCTACAAAAAATTAAGGACTAGAATGAATAGTACAAACTAAGGCCTAAGAAATGTTTTTTAACTGAAATGAATTCCTTGAAGATTTTGTAGGTGTTTAACAAGAATTCTGTTTTGTCCCACTAGTACAAACGGCTAAATACAGAATGGCGGACTTACCAGGATCTTCATTTCTACCTCGTTTGCTTTGTTTTCAGCAGTGTAATGAAAATTCTGTGTATTTTCTTTATAGCCCACATTAATTATATAAAACAGTAAATATTATGTTAGAACTTGCTTGATTTTTGGCATTTTTTTTTTAATAAAAAAATTTTATTGCATAATTCATAAAATACCTACGAAGGGAAAATTAGTAAAAAAAATTCTAAACTAGTTTTTCAAATAAATAATTAGCCAATCACAGTGTAGAAATAAAGGTGACCAAAAGTGGGCTTGGTCAACATGATTATTGTAAATTTTTGATTGATCTAACATACTCCCACATTTCACACCTTCTTTTCTACACTGTGATTGGTTTATTACTTATAGATAATTATTTCTTGGGAAAATCTATTTAATGTCCCCTTCGTAGGTATTATATAAATTATCAAATTGTGCAATAAAAATTTTTTATTAAAAAAATCCAAAAAGTCAAGTTATTTCTAACATAATATTTACTGTTTTATAAAATAAGTGTGAGCTATTATTCAGAATTTTCATTCTACTGTTGCAAAGAAAGCCAAAGAGGATTAGGCAGAAATGCAGTGTAAGTCCGCCATTTCGTATTTGGCCGTTTATACTAATGGAACAAAATAAAATTGATATTAAACACTCACAAAAATTTCTCCAATGAATTCATAATATTCTGTTGAAAAACTATGGTTAGACCTGGAGTTTTTAGCCATTCATTACATTGTCCTGTAGTTGGCGTAGTACGCAAATGATTGAATGATTGTACTATAAAGATTGAAATCTATTTATGAGCTAATTCAATCAAAACCTAGTTTCTCGCAACAACATAAAAAAAAGGAATCGAACTAATTGTTAGTACAATTAAACAAATAAATTACCATAAGAAGAAGCGTTATGTATTAGAGCTCGATAAACTATAGACTATGTAACAAGGTAAATTGGAGTGAGAGAAAGTCAAGTGAGTGTTTCACACCAGATTTTTTTTATTTTGAAAGTTAACTATCTATCTTTTAAAGAAAAATTATTTTTATGTTACAAGGGCATTTAAGTAAATTATATGACATAAACCGCGCTCATCAACTGATGTAGTACTTGGTGATTGAAACTGTCCATTCCCAGGCATTATCCAATACCTTGGACACAATGCTGAACCTGGCAAAGTTATGAGAACGATGGTCACAAGATTATTTAGCCTATTCAGGTTAAGCCATCCCAATATCATGGACATATCAAGCGAAAGCAGTTGCCATGTAACTGTACATTTGTGCACTATCGCATTATTTTGTTACGATAAAAATATTTATTACAAATTTTTATATATTTATAATATATTTTATAAATGATTATATATATATATATGAGATTGGATTGTATTACCTGTGTGCAGGAGGACCATTAAACTTTCTGATTAGTAATCAAGGTTCATTGATGTGTAACATGGAACTAAAAATTGTTAGTAGTTTGTATTGTTTTTTTGTTGATGTTATTGGCTGGCCGCGGACCATTCACACACACCCACACACACACACACACACTGCAACAAACTACAACTACTTTCACGCATGATCGCCAACAACTAGAACAGCAGCATACTATACCAGCGGCAAGCAACCATCACTGGCGTGTACTTCGCCTGATGAAGGCGGCAATATATAGTAGAATTCTCTTAACGAGGCTACGTGACTTCTAGTCCGCCTCCAATTAAACCAAACACCCATTTATACAGGAAATAGATCGTCTTTTCACCCTCTTCATCTTTTTCTTTGTCTTTCTTTTGGTTTTTTTCATTGTATCTTTGTTTCTCTATTTTTTTTTTTTATTATTTTTTTTTTGTAGTGTGTAGTTAGTCTTAACTACTTATATATCTTCCTGTTTTGTGTTCTGACACGTGTCCTTTGTTTGGAAATCGTTTAGGTAATCTTGGTTAACAAGTAGTTTATAAACTGACGACATCTTGGACACAGTACAAGATGTTAATAAAATAAAAGCTCTCTTTATACTGCTTAATAATTTAAGCAAACTATCAAATTATTTGTCGGACTTATATTGGGTGTGACTATGAAGTCAACACTACTGGGACTTGAAAGATCTATTGTGGCTCCTTAGGAAATGAATGGGAAGTGAACTTGCTACTTCTTCAGGGATGTTCGCCAATCCTGCAGGAATTCCAGTTTAATAACATAAACATCACTTCTAGTGACATCCCCCACACTCATACAATAACATAGATAGTTGATGGGTTTAACTACCAGACTTTAACTCATCCACAAACAAATTCAGCCTCACCTGAATAGTAGTTTAGACTATATTTGACAGACGGCTATCTGCTATGTATAAGCACAAAGTCAAAATAAGATTTATTCTCTCGAGATCTCTCCTTTGGACTATGACTTAGTAAGACTTGTCTGGAAGTTACGACGGAATATAGTCTGAAGCGTGCACCGATCTAAGTTAAAAATAGGCTTACTGCGTTGAGTGGTTCCTGAGACTCAGGGTGGGTCAACTGATTAAAAACTAAATCTAGAACCTTGATAAGCACCTAGCAGTTTGTATGGAGAGATGGAAAAGATTCCAATAAATCTGACTTATTGCGAAGCTATCATATGGAGAAGGTTCAGAAGTTTGGGTTATTCAAGAGGATATATTCCCTTTATAATCTTCTCAGGGGATACTTAGCTTCTTTAGGGAAATTAATCTCTGGAAGGGATGCTGTAGGTTGAGATGTCTCGTTCCGGGACCGGTTGGGGGGGGCATAATAGATGTTGTAGGTCAACCCTACCACACAAAAATTGAATTGTGAATGTTTGGAGTGTTGAGCTAGATTTTGCTTTTGGTTATGCTAAACCCAATAAACCGAAGCAGTTGTTGTATTTCATTTCATACTTGGCAGTGTCTAAGTGTTATTTGTGTGTTGGGCCGAGATATCTATAGAGATGTCAGGATGCTTGAAGAAGTGACTAAATCGATTTCCGCTAACAGGGAAGAAGGGATTCTTTTTACAGGTCGCTCTATCAAAATTACAGGTGATTTTAGGAAGGATAATGATTAAAGTGGCAGGATTTTCTTTTACTTCGAGTTGATTTACTTGACAGAGCGTCAAACTAGAATCCTGGCAGCCCAGTGTGACCGTAAAATAGAATATCGATTTTAATCGGAAGAAGAAAGAGAACAAAATTATTCAGTTTTACATTTAAAAAAAAAACCAGCATGATTATTTAGCTGAAGATAAGGTTAAGGAGAGAAAGAAGATTCAGGAGATAGTGGACTTAGTTCCAAGGAGACCACAATCACATTTGAAGGGAAGCTGTAAGTGCTGATCATCAATCAGCAATAATTTTTAACAGGTAATTTTAAAAGTTAAACAATTGTAATTGCTTGTAAAGAATGACGTGCTAGATGATATGTGGATATATAATCTTGATAATCTAAATCCAGTTGTGCGAGAGGCAGAACGCCATTATATTAGAATAGTTTAAATGAATCAAAGTAAAAATAAAAATTAAGGGTAACAAATGTAATAAATACTGAACTTTATTATCTATAGTTTATTACTTTCTTTCACCAATATCTCTCTTCACACTCCATTCTTATAAATAATGTGCTCTAACAGTTAGAAGCTGGTGTGGCGCTGGCATCCGTCTCTCTCCTTCTCCTCATTGGTGGAGAGAGCAAAGTGATTTTTTTCAATGATAATCTCATATACTGATCACGATTTTTTTTAAAAATATTTTAACCAGAGAAAACAACATCGAGAGAGAGAGAGAGAGAGAATAAAAAAGGAAATACAATTATATATATAAATATAAATCAAAACTCTCACGATTTGATCTGTGAGTTTGTGAGTCCTAGTGAGTGTTTGTGAACTCCCTTGCCCGCCTCACGTGGTCCTAGTCTTTGCTAGCCTAACCCTCTGTTTATCCAATTAATATTTACTCAATCTTCAACTATAAATTATAATTGCATTTTCTTCTTAGTTTTATTTTTTAATAAACATATAAACCCAATTAAGAAGATTTTATTTTAATAGCTATTATAATCTTTATATATAAAATATAGATAATTCGTTACCTGTTAAACATTCATATTATTCATTTAGTCAAATTAATATATTGTAATATAATGTAACTTAGGTAATATCAGCGGCAAGAGTAATAAAGGTGTTCGCTTCAGAATTTCTTGAGAACAGAACACTCCCTAGAGTGGTAGGTACTTACTAGTGGTACAAATGTAACACCATCAATTTTTATTGAAATAATTTTTAGTCTAATAAATTATTAACATAAAATATTCTACAGCTCGTGGCTTCCCAAAGGAGGTAGTTGCACTTAGGCCACAAAGGTCCATTGTATTCCCAAAATAAACTCATACATGTGGCCTGTCCCATTAATGAATAAAAGGCAAGACCCCTATCGGTCATCCCTCCTTTAGATGGAACAACAAGGATAGGATAGAAAGAAGACAGACAGATAGGGAGTCATGATTAACACCTCTAATCTGCGGTCGAAGACCAAAAGAACACAACCCGCCGGGGAGGAGGCGGGACGGAAAATTGATGGTTTTCTCTGTCGGAAAATGGTTGTGATGTCCCAAGGATTGAAACAAAAGAATCCCGAAGTGCGCAGTTATGGGTCTATCAGAGGAAACTAACTTGTAAATTAAACTAAAACAACAAATTATAATAAAACAAAATATAACAAAACATGAAAAAATAAACATGCTCACAGATAATAAAAATAAACACATTACACTATTTACCATAGGAACAATGAATCACAGGAAAAAGCTGTTTTCCGGTCTGACACCGTAGGGAAAATAGTATGTGTAAATTTGGTACTAGTAGATAGTAATGTAATGGGGACATCTGTCTTGTTGTCTTGTTCATTTGTATATTCCATTTCGGGCCATAGTTTTTATGGTTGCCGGAAAGAGTGCGGTTGAGTACAAAGTCCCAATTACCAGCGTGCGTTCTCAGTGCAAACATATTCATATCTAACAAGATCAAATTGTATTTAATATTATTTTATACCTTTTTTCATGTTCAAAATTTCCATTTTCTTTTAGTGCATTACTATGTTTAACCATTTAAATTATTGCTAAATAGACAAGACTTGGTGACGTCAACGGCCCAGAAAATAGCGGTTGGCAGTTTAGTCACTAGCGAGTAAGAGAAAACGGACTCCACCTGACAATAGCCACCTCAACGGGGTAAAAAAAAATATTGTGACATATTTACAGGTTTTTCTAGTATTAATAGATATGATTTATTAAACAACTATGATAATAACGAAGGCGAAGAACAACAACCTGTGAATAATAAAATTAAAATATCTTTCATTTTTTATTCTATCGCAACAGTCAAGACTGAAACCTGAAACCCAGAGAGCCTTAAAATAATCCTCAATTTCAAACAGTCCATTCAAACAGATTTAAATAATACCAACCTAATTTTATTAATCTGTAAAATGGAAATGGAATTTATTAAACCATTTATTAACCATAAAATACAATATTCCTTACAAATCTAATGATACCAACCTTTTTATCGCAAAACGATAATTAGATATAAAACTCTTTCAAATTTCAAAATCCTATATTGGAATAGCAACGGTTTAAAAAATAAAAGAAATACCTTTATTTCATTTGTTGGCCAGATATTACGTAATCATTGTCTGTGTTACGGAAACCCATTTTAATTGTATTGAAAAAGTCCGTGTTCCCAATTACAAAATTTACAGAAATGGTAGACCCTCTCGCACGGCAGCTGGGACCATAAACCATGAAGTGCCCCGCTTTAAATTGTGAAAAACTTACCTATTCTTAATTTTTTTTTTTTTTTTTTTTTTTAAATTTAAGGGGTTTCAGCATCTGTGGTCATTTGCGCCCGGAGCCTTCTCAGTGCACTGCCGGCCTGCGGACAGTGTTCTCTCGTTACAGTCAACACTGTCCATCACCGGACAGTGAGCTGTAGAGGCTCCTAGGAAGAGAAAATCTAAGGGTAGCACGGCTGGATTCGAACCCGTGATCTCCGCGTTGCTAGTCCAGCGCGCTACCACTGAGCTAATCCCTTCCCTATTCTTAATTCAGATATTCAAATTTGGACAAATATAAGTAAGGGCAGCCAATACCTGCAGAAATGAATCTGGGATTTACAACTCCCATCCCACAAAAATGGAAGCAAAAGGGATTGCACAAATTATAGAAGCGCGTTTGTTATTAATAGTATTGCTAGGCTTCTAGGCAATACAATAATAATAATAATAATAATACAAGGAAAATTAGAGGAATATTTTGTTACCTGCGAGAAACATGTGGATTTCAGGCAGGGTGATCCTGCGTAGACCGTTTACACCGCGACAAATAATGGAGAAACATGAAACTAAATCTATACAAGTTTTTATATGCTGATTTTATACTGAACAGTGTGGTACTCCTACACGGCAATGTCTCTTGCGTATGCCTTAAGAACTGCGTTCTGTTAAATTTCTGTTGGACAAATGTTAATAGTAAAATATTTGCTTCCGCCGCTTGTCGCCTAATTTGGTAGATGGACGTTTAATAAGCCCGACTATAGAAATAGGCATTACACTAATTGGTTCTAATAAGTACTGTAGAAGAATTCTCATATTTCATACTAGGAAAACTAAAACCAAAAAACTAATAATGACTTCATTAAAATATGAACATACAAAAATCATAATCATAATTACATCTTGAGAAATTTACATTTTTAAAGCATTTACATACTATATTGTATTTCTTTGAATTGTAAATAAATTGTCCTATAACAAAATATAATATATTATATAATAAAATTACTAATACCTTTAGAACTGTATATACATATATATTGTATATATATATTTGTATCCATTAATGGAAATATCTAATTATCTAATATTGTGCGAAGTCATACATTGTAAATGGATTCATTAGAAGAAAGAAAAGGCAGAGTTTAAATAGGCAATTCATTTCGGGCAATTTTTCGTAAAATTGTAATTATAATTTATTTATTAATAACCTAATTTATGTAATAATTTTTAATTAATTTTTTAATTACTCTTTGTGTTATTATTTAAGATTAGTATATTCTGCCTTGGGTTAATTTTCATTTTCGTTATGTTTCTCGTTAGTTTCCTCACAGCTAAAAACATATTTGTTGAAGCTTTTCTTGTTTGAATTTTCTCGGTTTTTCTAATTTTTCAATTGTTACTTAAAATCTATTGTAATTTTATAGACCAATAAGGACCTTGGCATCTCTATGAGAATCTCCAATACAAACAATACTAAACTATCACTACTTTCATACACCACACAAGGATCAAAACTGGGGTAGTTGACTTAATTTTCCAAAGATCAACTCCTAGCTGGTAAATCCATCACCACTGCACAAAGTTACACTTTTAACGATGATAAGAACATGCACTCATAAAACTCTAGACCTCTGGGGTTTGGTTTTGTTGCTGCCCCCTTTAAAGTAATGGTTCGAAAGTCGAACCTTCCCAATGTGTAGTCCCATTATCCGTCCAGCATATTATCACTGAATGTCAGACGTACCAACTACATAGGCAACGGAACAATATTCCAAACTCCTTAACCGAGGCCTTGAAAAATGGCCCAGCTAATGTGGACAGGATAATAAAATTTATAAATGATATAGGTCTTTATGGCAAGATTTGAAGAAATCTATGAAGTGTAAATACCTTGTACATAATTTTTAAAATATTTTAACTTTAGGTTTAGATTTAAGGGACCAGAGGAATATCGAGTACTCTCCCCAATATAGAATAGTGTAGTTTAGAGTGAACAAGTGGCGTGAATGTAACGATTGGGATATATGTATTTATTGGCGTGATTGCAGATGTGAATGGATAATTGAATGAATGTGTACGACGTATGAATGCAGTGAAAGGGAGCCAATCAAGGATGGAGTTAACTACTAGAATGATTGGAAGATCATAATAACCGAAAGTTTCATTGCTAAAAAAAAAAAAAGTCGAACCTGGAATCTCATCCGGTCCGGACACAGATTGTTATTTTTTCTTACGCCTATTGTAATCGTGTCAAATTTTCGATATCGAGTTTTCTTTGGAAATACACCGTTTTCAAGTTCCCTGAGTCCGACAAAGTGGTTTTTAGAAAATGGTTTTGTATGTGCCATTCCGTTAAGCAACTCCATCAGATTCGACAGGACGTTTTCTGTCAAATTCATCAACCGGAACTACTATTTGACTAATTTTTTATTTTTTTGCAATTTTCTCGAAAATGGCTCCAATAATTTTTTTTAAATTTTACATATAAACTAGCACAAATAAAGAGCTACAACTTTTATTTGAAACATTTCTCTAGTAAAATTCATTTAAGGTGGCTATTGAGGGATGGGTAAGGTGATATTTTCCTCTAAAGTGCTATTTTAGTTGATTATACAATTCTGTCATCTAAATAATATTAACTAGTATTAAATATGTTGCCAAAATTCCGTGCTTGAAAAACTCAATTGACCAGAAATGCCAGTACACGGAACTTTTTCCGGTTTTCTGCGATTTTTCTCCACGAAATCACCAATGGATTTCATTAAATTTGTAGAAACCTATCACTTTTATTTGAAACTTTTCCGGAAAAGTTCTTTTAGGGAGCTTTCCTCTAAAAAAAAAAAAATGGTTTTAGTAAGATTAGATTCTCCCGTTAAGATAATATTGAAGACAACTAAACATCTAGTAAGAGAACTAGAAGTTTGAAGACGATTTGTCTTTCATAAACTGCAGTAAGAGAAAGTCGTGTGTGTTTCACACCAGATTTCGTAATCTGCGATTCAGGTTTATGCCGTAAATCATTCTGTTCGCACACATGTTCCACCGCATAAAGGAAATCCACAGTAATTATCTTGTGCGAACTGTTTGGATATACCTCGAACAGTTGGGATATACCTCGAATATAAATATGAAATTGTTTTATTTTTCCCTCTAATAAAACATCAAATATACCTAAGCCACTTAAAGAGATCAGTGACCCTCCTAGAAACTGAAAAATGCAGGCAGTAATACCAGAAATTCTACCAGATTCTACCAGAAATTAGGATAGGAATATGTAAAGAATTAAAATTATTTGCGGCAACCTTAAGTAAGCATCCTGAATACAGTGCCCAGAGAACCTCTGATCTCTTTGACATCTCATACGTCCCTCTTCAAGATAAGAGTTTTTTGAGAATCCGGAAGATCTTAGTTGTTGTAGTTGTTGTGGAGACCGGAAGATCTTACCTTGTTTATTTGTTCTCTAACAATCTTTTAGAGATTAGAAATCTAAACCACTTTTTCTTTTGTTTTCTAGTTTCAATATCAAAACATCATCAATTCCTCTTTTCTCACACATGACGACTAAATTAAAAACAAAAAAATTTCTTTCATTGTAAGATCGTCTCTCCATTAATGGAAAAGATAGAATAACAATTTATTTTCTTATTTCACTCTCGTTAAATTGTGATAATTTATAGAATAAACATTATTTTTATAGCCTTATTGATCACGCTATTGATAACACCTGCAATATAAAGATGGCCGAGAAAGGAGGTAAGGGTGGCAAAGTATGGTGTATGCCTTGAAGGCAAAGCCAGTAAATCAGCCAGCTAGACTATCCCACTACACGCACATTTCTAGCACACACTAATGAAGCTATACGACTATTTTAACTGTCATATATTTACAATAGAACTAAAACGATTTAAATCTAACTAAATTGTCTACAATTAAGTGGTTTTTGTTTTATTGTTTTTCTATTTAAGTTTTTTAATTTATTTATATTTTATGGCTGTCTGCTTCATTCTGCTTCCTATAGAAGAGGTATAAAATGCGCGTTGTTTATTCGTACAAAGAACACGAGGGAACATAGAGTGGCTGGAGGGAGATATGGAAGTAATGATGAGTTGGAATCTGACGAAGAATTTAAAAAATTACAATTGAATATATGTTTAGGATTTTTTTTTAAAGAAAACTCGAGATTACAAAATGAAGCCGTGTCTTCTTCACACTGGTTAATGTCATTACATGACAAACAATTATTATAGAGGCACGTCCTATAATCATCATAAAGTAATTCTAATCATTTTCTGTTTACAATACAATTAAAAAAAATATATCAAATTGAAAGACTTTTAATGTGTTGCAAAAATACATTCTCTCTCATAATTCATTTTATCAACCAATCAATATTATTTCAAGGTATGTTCAAACCCTAATTAGATGCCAAATTTCAAGGGTAAGGAGTATGATTAGACTGCGATAGTTATCCGCAGGAAGTCCTACTTATATTACTAAAAAAAATTGGGTGGCCATTCATTTTCGACTGTGAGTCAAAACTGAACCAATCAACATATTGAATTCACCACACAAAAGTGGGAACTCAATAGTGTTACGCCCTATGACAATGTAATGGCCTAATAATGTAATGGGCTTCGATAGCAACTACCATCTAGAAACTGTTTCTAGCGGTAGGAGTAATTGAATAAAAAGTCTATTATCTGAGGACTTAACTTTGAGTCGCAACATCAACTTGAAAAGCAGTTAACAAGTTCTCAAGATCTATCTTGAAAGGTTCACCAAACTACTAGCCGCACTAGCTCACCACCGTTAGAACAAGCATTATTATTATTATTGTCTGTGGAGAGGGGGTAAGCCCTATGCTATCCAAAGCCCTTCTGGGCCCATATAGCTACTCCAAAGTTCGGAGCCTTCTCAGTGCACTGCCGGTCTCCCAACAGCGTTCTCTCGTTGCAGACAGCACTGTCCATCACCGGACAGTGAGCTGTAGAAGGTTCCTGGAAGAAAAAATCTAAGGGTAGCAGCTGGACTCGAACCCGGGACCGTCGCATTGCTAGTTCAGCGCGCTACCACTGAGGTAATTCCTTCCCTTTAACAAGCTAGAGTTCTAGCTAATCACATCAGTCTTCAAGCAACTCACAACCGCCAACGCTACACCATTTCACATTCATCACCCTATCACCATTCACATCCTACTATCATCACATTCACCATTCCACTATCAACAAACATCACTCTTCACTCGTTAACTCCGCCTCTATACACTTATCATCTTGCAGGCAACATAAGCTATATTTAGCAAAAGGGAAAACTCCAGTAATTAAGCCATGTAAGTAAACACCCTTCAAAAGTAAGGAACAATTTCAATCGAGTGGGTCATAGAAGTTAACCAGTTTGACTTAAATAAATAATCATTGCTGAAAAAACAATTTTCGAGGCTTTGTTCGAGGATCCAAAGAAACTCAAATCGATATTTAATTCAGAAATCTCATCCGACTCCAACTTCAGAGTAAATTGCGACTTAAAAGAAATGACGGTATTTACAGTGATTAACTTGAAAGACGGATTTCAGCTAGATGATGAATCAAATAGGCTGTGTAGTCCGTTTGATGTTTTTCAATTTAATAGGTTTGGACTTAATATAGATCGCAGATGTTTTCTGAAACTCAGTGAAAAGATGTTTTCTCGCCTTCCAGGTGACTTACATATGTATTGATGGCATACTAATAATGTCAGCAAATATTAAAAAAAAATCTCATAGAACCTCTTAAAAAATTATAAAAAAGTTAGTAAATCGTTAGGAATAAAATTTAACACACACCAATTACAAAAGTAAAGTTTTAGTGTTCTTCTTGATCCACGTGCAGTTAACAAAGACACTTCTCTGGATTAAACGAACTCTTGAGATTATCGTTTTTCTCGCAAAACTTCAAGATAATCTCTGATAACTTTTATTGACTTCTGAAAAAAGGAATTCTTTTCTTCTTATTCTGTCCAAAAATTTCTTACAATATAAGTAATACTGATTATAGAATTACTTCTTCAGTTGGTAACTTAGCAGTTAACCAGTTTGACTTAAATAAACAAAAAAAAACAAAACAAAAGAAAACAAAAAAATTAAACAATTGTATCAATTTACTTTGCCATTAAATCAATTATTTCGTTACGTTTAAACGATTTTTTCTATTCAATTGAATCAACTAAGTATCTATATTATTTTAGATTTACCAAAACAATAACTGTATACCTACTAAATATAGGAATCGATTTAATTCTGGGAGATTTGGTTCAATAAATATGGAAGTGGTGCATAAAAATAGTTTAGATCGAAAAAAAATGCTTTATTCCAGTACACTGACTACTTTTCGGTTCAATTAATTCTTTATTTTCTATGATATTATTAGAAAAGTGGCGACGGGTGAAGGAAGGGAATTCTCGCACACTTACTAACATTATTGAATATTTTTAATAATTTGTTTTGTTTTTTTGTTTGTTAATTCTGGAAAACTGGTTAGGAAAAATTTTTAGAAAAGTAAATTAGAATATCATATCGGCAAATATACCAACGATGTTTCACAGATGTTTGGTCCGAATCAACATGGAGACGTACTTCCGCTGTTATTCTTTCGGCTAATTTTAACATGAAAGTTGTTTTAACGTTCATATTGGTTTTAATTGTTTTTGAAATAGAACAATAATCTGGTGTGGAAGACTTACATACGACTTTCTCTTACTATTGTCGTGCGGCAGTACGAGTTAACTATACGAGTTAACTATGAGTTATACCTATGATAAATTTTCTCTAACCTTCAAAATTAACTCATTTTTCCAAACATAAATAAAGAGAAGGAGGGACCAGTTTCTACCCAGGCTTTGGATAAAAACACAATATGATATTCAACTTCGCAGATTCCCCAAAACACTCTAAAAAAACATTTTTTCCGTAACATTTTCCAAATAAAAGTGATACGATTTAGTATTCCAAGTTAAAGGGAAATCTTTATCGTCGTTTTCGAGAAAATACTAAAAAAATCTCAAAAAAAAATTTATTCCTTAAAATCGCTCTGTTAGTTACCCGAATTGTCTTCAAATTTGGAATTCTATCAATGCTATTCATGTGTGGGCGATTATAGAAATCGTAAAACCATACATTGTACTGAGGTGATACTTTGAAAGAGAGCCAAATAAATGCTACTGTTCCCCCACAAAAACCTTTCCAAAAAATAAAAATTTTCGATACATTCCACAAGCTCAAATTTCTGATTGCAGTAAAAAAATTAAAGCTAAACTCAATAAATTTGAGTATAGTATTACTTTTTTCCTTTCTCTTACTCTTATAAAAGGAAGTATTGCAATCGTGTCAAATGTTCGAGACCATGTTTTCACCGGAAATACCACGTTTTGAGATCCCCTGATTTCGAAAAAGTGATGTTTAGAAAATGGTCTCTGTGTTTTGTGTGTGTGTGTGTGTGTGTGTGTGTGACAATTTCCGTTTAGGTATCATCATGGGATCCGACAGGATCTGTAAAAATTCCTCAACGGAAGTATAACTTTACTGAATGGATTGTTCAGATTTTTGCTATTTTCACGAAAACTGCTCCAACAATTTTCATTAAATTTAGTGTGAAAGCTACATATATAAGAGCTATAAATTTTATATGAAACATTCTCCTGGGAAAATTCATTTAAGGGGTTTTAGAGTTACGGTTCCATTTAAAATATTATACGATTCTTTCATCTACATAATATTAATTACAATTAAATAATATGTTGCCAAAATTCCGAAGAAAGTTGGTTGACCGGAAGTGCCCCTCTTTATTGAACCGTTGTTTTAATTTTCTGCAATTTTCTCCATAAAAATATCGACGTATTTCATTAATCTTGGAATACTAACTATACATACAGCGATCTATCACTTTTATTTGAACTTTTTTTGGCCAAGATTGTTCATTTAATGGTATTTGGGAGGATATGTTTTGATGTTAAGCTTTTCTCAAAAAATTCGTTATATTAATTTTTGATCCCCCCATTCATATTTTATTTTAAACAAACTAAACATTTAAAAAGTAATTATTATAAATTTGAAAATAATCTGTCAGTTACAACTATGTAAATTGCAGCAAGACAAGGTCGTGTGAATGTTTCACAGGAGTGAATGAATTATACGTCACACAACTCATTCCATTCAATACTTGTTGCGCATTCAAGAATTTTCTATTTTCTTTTACATGTTAATTTTTCCGCGAAGTGTTTTTCTATGTAAAAAAAAAAAAAAAAAAAAATTATCTCGTCAAGTGACCTTCCTTTTATATATATATATATATATATTTATCAAGTTTATGTATATTTTAATGTATATAATTGGCTGAATTTAATTTTCGTTAATGCAATTATCTTAATGGCAAATGAAGAAATATTGTGCGCATTTTAATGCACATTTACACTAATATACGTCTACTTATGTTGCAAAGAATGTATAGGAAGAGAAAACCTAAAAAAAACTGCTAAATAACTGCTAGACTCGAATCTGAAACCAACGCGGGAGAGATCAGCATGCTAACACTGAATTTCGAAAATCCGACGCGGTTGCAATACTTCCTCCTACTAGGAGGAGAAAGAGAAAGTAAAAAGTAAAAATTTGATTCAATTATTCCATTATAAAGGGTTTTATTAATGACTTAAAAAACATGGCCAGGATGTTGTTATTCTCGCTGTTTGAATGGTTAAATTATCGTATAAATAATATGACCATTTATAAAAATGATGTACACCTGATTGTTAGGCATTAATTAACTACTAGAGATGCACAGAGCTTCAGCAATGTATACAGTGATGAGATCATGTCTTAAACTGTCTTGTAGTGTGGATGAGGTTGACTGGAAGGGGTGCTGTTGTAGAGTTGGACTTCATTGGACCTGCCATCTAAATTATGGCCATCTAAATTATGTCTCGTTGAAGATAGGCACTGATGATCGTACGAGACAGTAAGCAGTAGAAAAAAGTAACGAAACTCAATTTGTATTTAGATTAGTTTAATGTGAATGATATTTGTGAAGCTGCGCTCTAACTTGCTCCCCTGATTCCGGATTCTTCCCCTCCCCCCAAAGAAATGGTCTAGTTAGTGTATAATAATATAACCTGACCGTCACACAAACTCATAAACATTTGACTCTAACATCTAAACACCTGCAATATTCATCTTTTTTTATGTAATATGTAATAATTACAGTCTCACATCTCTTTTTTAAATAAGAGGACAACTGTAATCTTTAGAAATTATTATCATCTTTATGATCGCTATCTGACTGACTGATTACAATATCTAACTGATTGCATTTAATATGAAGCATTTATATGTAATACTTATGCACTCTTTTTTTGGAACATTTCTATGTGCTGTTCAATTTAAGAGATCTTTTCATTTAAATTAAAGTAGTTATTAATTTTGTTCTGGTGTAGCAGAACTAAAAAGAAAAAAATGATTATCATAATTTCCAATTTTTGATACTTAAGCAGAGTAACTCAATATAATTACATCTATTAGGCTGTATTAAGTTCTATCTGGACTTTCTCCGGCAATTATCTAAAGCTCCACAATTTGAAATTATGATTTTTTTTTTGTAACTTTCTCTTACTCCTGGTAAAGGGAAATATTGCGATCGTGTCAAATTTTTCTAATTGGGTATTTCCGGAAATAGATGTTGAGGGCCCCTGAGTGGGAAAAATTGTTTTCAGCTTGTGTGTGTGTTTTAACAAAATATCTCAAATATACAGGAAGCTCAATCTCGTTATTCCATTTAGGTACTAACACCGGATCTGACACGAGGTTTTCGAGTAAAATCCATCAACCGGAAGTGCGACTTTACTGAATATATGTTCTGTAAAATCGCACTATCGATTAACCGATTTTCTTCAAATTTGAAATTCCAGCAGTGTTTCTTATGTTTATTAATATTATAAAGCTGGAAGAACCATACATTGTATTGAAGTGGTACTTTAGGGGGAAGCTTAACGACTACTGTAGCCCAGAATTTCCCCAAAATATAAATTTTTCCAGGAAAATATGTCCAGATAAAAGTGATAGTTATTTATGAGTGTAAATAATATATAAAGTTTAAAGAAAATAGCTGGAGCCATTTTCAAAAGACCATCGCGAAAAACTAAAAAAAAAAATTTTGCCCGAAACCTTCATGTCAAATGCGGTCGCGGTACCAAAACGGAATACCAACTTTGAGCTTCCTGCGATTTTTCGTTTTAACGATATTTTGTCCACACACACGCATAGTCCATTCGTTAAAAACAATTTCTTCGTATTCAGGGGTCCTCGGAACATGTATTTCATGTTCAAAAATTTGGCACGATCGCAATACTTCCTCTTACTGGGAGAGTAAGAGGAAGTAAAAAAAATTGATTTATAATCAAATATCTGAAACAAAACGTTTAATAACATATTTTTGTGTTATTGTTCCTAACGTTATTTATTTCTTCATTTTTATTTGTTTATTAGAAGTCGGACGTGAGGCATTCTTTAAGAGCGCTTCTCTCTGCAAAGTGCGTCTCTTGCGTACGCCTTGAGTCGATTCCGCTTTTGAAATTAATACTATCTTGGTGCTGATGCTGTTCTACTTTTTACCAGGGAAATTATGAAATTTAATATTCGCTGGATATGATCTTTTAGGTTTCCGCGGTCATTTTCACGCAAAACAGTTCGCTATAAACTGACATTACGATGTTGCAATGAGCCTCTTCAGCATCGTTACACCTTGAAAGCCAATAAGGCACTGAACTTGGTAGAGAGAAGCCACGCCCCTTCTCTAATAGTACCTTAGAGAAGGGGCGTGGCTTCTCTCTACCAAGTTCAGTGCCTTATTGGCTTTCAAGGTGTAACGACCCTGAAGAGGCTCATTGCAACATGGGCGAAACGTCGGCTTTTAGCGAACCACTGATATGGTCTCAATCCAGAAACTCAAGTGTTTTTCATTCGATATTTGGTTTTTCTCAATATTGAATAGGTATAGGGATTTTAAAATTCAATGGAAAATGGGTTTCTGGGAGAATTGAACACTCAACACAGGCTAAATTTGATATCATTAAAAGAAGATTTTAAAAATTAAATTGAAAACCAAAGTTATTCTCTAGTTTATTCCTTTTAGTTGGAATATTAGGGAAGACATGAACGAAGTTAGAATTGTATGGAATTGGGAGGGAAATCCTGGCATCTATCTGGGTAATTCTTTTTTTATACTTTTATGACATCTAAGGGAAGTCTGACAGGTATTTACAGTAAGAATCCACGTCTCAGAAAGGAGTTCGTTATATTTTATTAAGAATAATCCAATCATTGATGGTACGCCAGGATAATGATAATAGATTATTAAAAAGGAACCATCTAAATATAAAATCAGATCAAATAAGCAATTTATAGTTAAAAATGATTATTTATTTTGATGTATTGGTATTATTATTGTTATTACAATAGGTTCGTGTCTAATATAAATCTATCATTTTTATTATTTTTCTAAAAGCGTTGAAAGAACTAGTCTTATAAAATATTATAACGAGATTATTGTAGCGGCAATCATAGTTTGAGATTTCTATTTTCTATTTTGGAAAAGCTCGTGTTGTTTATTTGATGGTGGCTTGGGAGAAGCAGAAGATTATTGAATATAAAGCTAACAAGAGGTAGGGCAGGTTGTTTTTTTTTTTTCTTTCTTTATATCTTTCTTTTTAGCGATCATTATGGTTGTTTTACCATGAACTAAAAGAAAGAGATTTGAGGGTGGCTTTTTACGAGTATGGGATGGTGGGAGAAAGAGAGAGCTAATGGGGTGGGAATTTATTGAAATAATCTGTGTTCAAATAAAGGAGCCAGAGAGAGAGAGAGAATTGGAGAGTGTATGATTGAGAGAGAGAGAGAAAGAGAGTGGAACTACGATTGGAGGGTGAGCTGTCCTTCGCTCCGGCCCCTCGCTGGCAAAGAGTGGATTGCAGATAGCTGACACGCTACACAAACATTACAATCAATCTAGACTTTACTGTTTGTTATAACGCCGCGGCCCTTTCCTAACAACTCCATCTATATCTATCTATCTATCTTGGACCTAGCTTCCTCCACTAGAATATATATATTCTCCACTAGAATATATATATATATATTAAGAAGGTATAATACACACTACAAGTCCTTAAGGATCGGGCCAGTTCCTTGATGTTAACTTGTTCCTTCGTGTTAATTTAATGTTCACCTCTATCTTACCTTATTTACTATTACTAGTTGTACTATTCCTAATTGGACCATATATTTACAACAAAACACCAAATCTAAATTGGTTAAATCCACCACTATTAAAATCTTCCAACTAATTAAAACGCACATCATTGTTTACTAACAATAATACAGATTTGTCTTCTAAATACGCCTGTTTTTTTTTTTTTTAAATTAATGGATAAAATCAAAGACACACTGATCTATATTTATGAACTAATTTTGCCAAATCCACCATTTTTGTCAGATTCCAGGAAAGCGGAGGCATTTCATGTAAAAATCTTCGAAATTGAGTTTTCACTAAATGATATGTGTTTTGGGTTGTACCAATCTGTACTAAATACCATCTATGTTATATGGTTCGGAAGTTTGGGGACTAAGACACATCGATGCTTTGGAGAAAGTACATCTGAATAATTTTGCTGAAAAGGTTAAGAAAGGTGTACCTCTGGCTAAATAGTTTGCTTAGAAAACTGGCACTTGTCACATTAGTTGACACATTGTAAAATACACCGTTCATTGATATGTAAAGGTGCTTAGAATGAATATTGAGATATAACCAAGAGCTTAATGTCGGTGTGCGTGAATCGATGGGAACATTAGATCAGCAACAGGCAGTGAATGAGGTCTAGAAGCTTGTGAATGGGCCGATTGTAGAGAAATGGAGACTGATAAGTAACATTAGACACTGTTTACTGTTCGAGTACAATAATGGCAATATTGTGGCACAACCTGCCGCAACATCGTCAAGAGTATGGGGAAGATGCAGGTGCCGATAGCTCATGTCGTCGATAGTTTTCAAAATTCAAGGAGACAGAAGTGTCAAGATCTGGCACGGTCTGGACGGCGATCAGGATTTTTCTAAGAGGACCTTAACTAAGCCTTAAGAAACATCCAGACCAACCTAGAGGGCTTAGTGCTAATCTTCAGTTACACAGGACAAGAGTCTAAAGAGCGGGCTGGGTTCACCACAAGGTTAGATCGTTGGGTTCCATGTATGCTGAGTGCAAGCCAAACGAGAGGGGCAAATCTGCAACCTAAGTTTCCTACATTCCCAGATAAAAATTACCTTTACTTGACACGCATTGTCACTGGAGATAAAAAGTGGGTTATTTACCCGAACATAAAGCATCGAAGGACTCTGTGCCTCGTTTCAGAAACGATTTCATCGACTTTCAAGCAGAAATTGCATCCCAAGAATATTTTGTTGAGGGTATGGTGGTGAGAGGTCAAGGTATAATTCACTGGGAGGGCCTAACCATTGATGTTAGCTTCACGGTCAACAATTGTTCAGACTGCAAGCAGCTTGGAATCGAGGCTTGGCCTCGTTAGTCGCTAAGGAGTCTTCATCCACCATGATAACGCCTGCAAACACCTGTTGTCAGCGCGCATAAAAAATTAATGGACTTTGATTGGAAGGTTATCCCACCCGCCTTACTATCCAGATTTGGCCTCTACAGATACCACTTCCTTCGCGCATTAAGAACTCCGTCGCTAGGAAAATCTTTAATAATGTGGAAGATGTGAAAACTACATTTGAACAGTTCTTCAACTGCTATCTCCTATTTGAAAGATGTCAAGAGATAAAAGATAGCAATGGTGAATTAGGTACAGTCCTAATTGAGTTACATTGGTGTTAGCACTTCAGTATGCATTCCAAAAACGGATAGAACTTTTGTACGTAGCATAATGATTAATACAAAAACGTAATAATTCATTTTTTAAATCGTAACGAAATTCAGCTAATCATGCGATTTTGCTGTCTTAGAGCTCTTTAATAGTTCGAATTATTAACTACAGGATGGCGGTGGTATAATAATGTTAATAATGAGAACGAGTAATGATATTAGTCTATTAGATATTAGTGTTGACAGATAGTTTTGGTTGGTTACTAGAAGGAGGGCACTTTAATAGTTGGTAATATAATCGATTATCGTCTAATATCAGATAGATGTTTGTAACGGCTGATATTTCCTGGCCATTATACTACTCTGTCTTGTGATGTCTGTCAGCAACCTTGGACATGTTCCCCAGCACCTGTGCTATTTCTTTCCTTTATCCAAACACTTAACTTCTTCTCACCATCAAGTCCTCTTATCGTTTAGGTTCATCATCAGATAATAATTTCTTATTTCATCAAGTTTTTATATCATTTACTCATTGATTGAATTAATTGCTATATATTTTATTTTAAAAAAATGGCCGAATTATTAAAAGTTTTATAATTCTAGTTTCCTGTAGAATTTTCAGCTTACGTAACGGTTCAGCTTGTTTTTTCCCTACGTCTCATGATCGCCTCGATCATTCGATCGCAGTCCAGTCATTATCGACCACATTGTCTACTTAATTGATAAAATAAAAGTTGAGCTGCCGTCAAATGAAAAAAAACTTCCTTCATTATACTGAAATTACGGCAAATTCTGACATTGCAAGACAATGGAATTGTTTAAGCACTAAAAAATTTGAGAACTAAACACATTAAACCACAAAAAAAAAAATTTAAAGTGGGGGTGTAGTTGTTCCCTTCTAAGATTGTTCTCACGCACCCCTTGGATATCCAATTAAACGAACAACATCAGACGCAGAATGGCTGATAGCCGAAGTCGTGGCGTAGGGAAAAAATATTTTTTTTTCTTGATAAAAAACTCTATTACCAGAACTGGATGGATTAAGCATGAACTTCGTAACTTGAATTGATCATTAAACAAAAAACCTGGTGTGAAACACTCACACGACTTTCTCGTACTCTAATTAATACAATTTAATCAAGAAATTTTCTTTAAAATTGCGCCGTTACAATGTTTATTTGGGCTGGAAATAAAAAGAGGTGGTAGGAGTTATGCTTGTATACTATAGTGGACTTGAAACGCGGCCTCTATCAAAACCATCAAAGTTTGTGCATTTTAAACTGATAGACGCCGAGAACCCGTCTAAAAACCAATTTTGTACGTAAAAATGTTTTAAAAAAAGTGATATTCCTAGAATTGTGCAGTGTTGCAATCCAAGTTTAAAGAACATTGGAAAATTCCCTCCAAAAAAAAGAACTCGAAAAATCTGTTCTGTTGAGGTTTCTTCATATTTTTGAAATTCTTAGCAATGCATTTAAATGCATGTTTACATTTAATGTTTTGAGACATTTTTTTCAGATAGACACAGATCATTTCTATAAATATTTCTGTCATACAGTGAGGACGTGACTTTTCACGTATTTCATGAAAACTCTATTTAAAAAATTTGATGCGATGGCAATTTTTCCTCTTAGAGTGTAACAGTCAAAGCGAAATAAAAATTCACTTACAATATAAACAATAATACCAAATTATGACCTTAATTGAAATCTTGAAAAAAAAAAAGAATAAAAAGCAAGAACATAAAAAAATTAATAATAAATGAAATTGATGATAAAATTCATAAAGAGACTTTTATTAACACAATAAATAATACTCTTAATATAAAGATATGAATTACAAAGAAAGTTTTATCTTTATTTATTTTTATAACCATTGTTTTTAACTGATTGGTATACATCAGTAAAAGTTTGATAAATACGATTTTATGACTTAAACAACTGTATAATACCGCCTTCCATCGTTTAACAATAGATTTGTAAGGTGAAATGGGATATAGTAGAAGAGAGGGTGGTGGTGGGTTTTTGTTGGCAGACATGTACGAACATGTTCCAGCAAGTTGTAAAAGAAATAAATAAATAAAAAGTGAATGTTTGATTATTTTGATGTGCAATTAGCGCAGAGAGAGAGAGAGAGAGAGAGGAACGATGCCAATTATCGTTGGAGATATAGAAAGGGAGTTAGGTACAAGAGGAGAGCGAGCGATCGTCGACAAAACCCACAACAACACTATTAACTTGATTGCGATTTACTGCCGCTCCTTCTCCATTGCTGTACACAACAAAAGAACTCATTTAGCAGATCAATTATTTAGTTTAAACGCAATTAAAACATGACCATAGAATGGGGAAGTGGCAAGAGCTGGAAGAGTAGTTTTGTAAAACTACAGTATACAGCAAAACAGCGACTAATACGACCGCCAGATCGGTACCAGTCGCCAATAAATACCTTCTTCTTTATTTATATATATATATATATACCAGGGTTATTTGTTTGTCGGGAGGCCAACAACAATAGAAATAATTAATTCCTACAATTCAACTTATCTCTCTTTCTCTCTCTCTCTCCCGAAAATAATAAAAGTCTTACTAAAACTAAACTTGGACAATCTTTATTGTTTTTTTAACAATATAAAGATCGATTATATATTACCTTTATGAATAACATTTGCCAATAAATAGTTCATCACTTATTTTCAATTAATTATTTACGATCACTTTTATTATCGATTCATCGAATAAATAAGATGGTCACAAGCTCAATGGAATATTTTACTTAACTTTGAAAAAATAAGTAAATTTTCAATATGATTTAATTGATAACCAACCCTCAATAACTTTGTTTGAAAAGTAAACAAAAAAATTGTTTTTGAACGAAAAAATTGCTGGCTCCAACGATTTTCTTTAAAGTTGGTATACTATCTGCACACACACAGATACATAGATACTTTTTATTTGAAACATTTTATTTTGGGGGAGGCATCAATAATATTATGAACAAATTTAGTGAGGATCGGTCAAGAAAGAAACCTTCAACGTTTTGACAGAGTTTTCTGTCTTTATCATGGTTTAATATATAGATAGTCGTGAATATGTGGAGAAGGAATTTTAAGTAAGTCTTAGAAATATACACATTTCTTACATCACAGAAACTTAAAAAAAAAAAAAAAAATCTGGTGTGAAACACTCACACAACTTTCTCTTACTCCAGTTCTCAAAATTATAATTGACAAATTTTATAGTTTGTGTACAAATTTAATGAAATTCGTCGAAAACTGAAAAAACTATCCAGTAAAAGCGCACTTCCGGTTTACTAATTTTCTTGAAACTCCGAATTTTGGCCATCTATTTATTTCTAATTAATTTTGTTTGGATGATAGAATTGTATAAACAACTATGGTAGCACTTAAGAAAGAAACATAACCCCACCTCTCCCCTAAAAGTGCCCTTAAATGAATTTTCCCAGAGAAATATTTTAATAAAAGTTGTAGATCTTTGTATGTTTAGTTTATATACGAAGTCTCAAAAAAATCGTCGGAGTCTTTTTGAGAAAATCACGAAAAAGTGCAAAATCATTTATTAAGTGATACAGTAACGCACTTCCGGTTATCCGATTTTTTCCAACCTCGGAATTTCAACAACATATTCAATTCTAATTAACATTATTCAGATGATCGAATTGATTAATAAACTGAAATAGCACTTTAGATGAAAACCTAACCCCGCTCCTCCCCATAGCTGCCCTTAAATGATTTTCCCAGAGAAACAGTTCAAATAAAAGTTGCAGCTCTTTGTATGTGTAGTTGATATACCAAGTTTGAAGAAAATCGTCGGAGCCATTTTTGAAAAAAAACGCAAAAAAGGAAAGTACGAACATGTAAAGTGTACTTCCGGTTGAGCAATTTTGACAGATGACCCATTGTCAGATGCCATGGTGATATCTAAATGGAATATCAAGTTTCAACTTTCTACGGTTTGTCGTTTTTGAGCTATGCTGTTCAATACAAAGTCACATACACACACACACACAGACCATTTGCTAAAAACCACAGACCACTTGAACTCAGGGGACCTTAGAACGGATATTTCCGGTGAAAACTCGATATCGAAAATTTGACACGATTACAATACTTACTTAGGGAGTAAGAGAAAGTAAAACAAAAAAAAGTGTATGTTTCCAAGTTCCACTCAAAATTCTTTCTCCACATCTTCATGACTATCTATAATGCCTTGATAAAGTCAGGAAATTCTGTCGAAACGTTGGCATAATTAAATGTTCCTTTTTTGACCGGATCTTCAATACTTTTGAAGCATTGCTAGAATTCCAAATTTTTAAGAGAATCGGTAAACTAGAAGTGCTAGTTATCAGAATAGTTTTTTGATATTTTCTGGATTGATTTCAAAAACGACAGCAACGATTTCCTTAAAAACTTGGAATACTAACTCCAAAGATATAAAGCTATCCACTTTTATATCAATCATTTATCCAAAAATAAAAATTAATTGTAGATAGTTTTGATGGAATTGGTGGCATTAAGTCTTCAAATATATGAGGTTGATTCTATGCAATTGGCGCGCTCTTCATTTTCCTATCTGCTTGGGTTAGTTGGTAGTGACTGTCCCCCCACCCGCTCTATATTGAGGTCAGGATAAAGAAAATTTGTCATTTGGTATATACTGTCTTACTGGTGTAAGAGAAAGTCGTATGAATGCCACTCCAGCTTTTTTCAAAGTATATTGAAGTAGGTAGCACTGACAAATGGAGAACATTTCGCAGTTGTACTAAATTCTGCCTCTTTATTCCTGCAGATTATAATTTTATTAAAAAAAAAAAAATTAAAAAACTATTAACTGGAAGGTAATACAGTAAGCATTATTCATAGTATTATAATTGACTATAATTCTGCAATAAAATAATCTTACACATTTATAAGAAATGTTATTATTTTCTATTAAAATAATAATAATAATATCTCGCCAATGTCTGTCTGTCCGTCTACCTGTCTCTCTCTCTTGATGGAAAGGAGGTGTAAGAGGAGGAAGAGGAGGTATTGTTGGATACAAAACAATAGACCGTGGGAAGTCAACTGTTAAACTGATTAGTATTATATCACTGTATGTATGTATGTATGTATGTATGTATGTATGTATATATGTATGTATATTTGTGAGTGAGTGTGTATCTGGATATTAACTTGCATGTCTCTCTCTCCCTCTCTCTCTAGAAATTGTTCTATTCAGTATATACATATATATAAGTTTATGATTGAGTTAGTGTGTAGTGAGGGTGTCTTCTTCTATAAGGTCGTGACGACACGTCCAAACACGTATGACACGACGACCTCTCTCTGTTTCTCCCGGCACAAGGGTAATGACAAGTTTGGTATACAAGTCTATAAAGTCCCTTCCCTCCACCGCCAACCGCACTCTTCTACCTATTAGAAACAATCCACAACCCTTCATCATTTCTAATGAAGTCTATATACCTCCTTTCTTCTTCACAATTTCAGTCTGCACCACCACTTCTACGTCTCTCTTCATGTGTCAAGATTATACCCATCCTCTCCTTCATAAAAAATAAAAAATAAAATAATAATAATCCAATTACTCTTCGCTGATCTAGAAAATTGAATTCAATGTCATTTTATTTAACTTCTCACTAAATATCTTCGGTTATACTATAATTCTTGTTTTCGGCTTCTATTTTTTTATATTTCTTTCTTTTTTTTTTTACTTTTTTTGTTTTGTTTTTGTAAATTGATTCTCGTGAAGGAACTTCCTTCATTTAGAAATATCTGAGGATGTACACTGTAATCGTCTGGTAATATCAAATGCTTTTTTATTGCATTCTCTCAGCAGGGTACTTGCCTGAGCTGGCATTTTTTACCAACTTGTTATTATTATTATTATTCAGAAGAAGGGACGGCGTTCAAACCTTGGGCTACCCAAAGCCTCTATGGGTCCATATAGCTATCCCAAAGAACAATAAACCAACCGGATCTAGTACAAGAATCCAGACCCGGATCTAACCCATGTAAGATAGCCCACTGTCCGAACAAATCGGACCATAACCTTAAGCTCTTCCACAGACATCCTATTCCAACCAGAAGTCCTGAAACCTAATTTCCTCACAACCCAAACAATTTGTCATGAGATGGATGGGAGTTTCACAAACTCAAAAAGAAATGGTCCGGTATCTCCTTAGAACCCAATGCCCAAGTAAGGGCCTATGATAATCAGGACCCTCAGAGAAGTCCGCGCAAAAGATCTCGCTCAGTATCGTTACCAATGGGAGGGTCTTCAGTGGTGCGATTTCTGCTAATTAAAACTTTTACCAAGTCAAAGAAGTCTTTAATATGCGTTTTTTTTTTAATATTGATCTTTAAGAGAATCTAAAGATCGGAGTAAAGAAATTTGCGAAATTGTCGCCAGTATGATCGCAAGCTCTAATCTACCAACAAAAAAAATCCCAAAATCAACCATGTTGTTTCAAAAATTTGCAACTTACAACTATCTATCCAAATCTCAGTCCGAAGGAATTGAAATGCTGTAAAACAATATTTTATGAATTAAAACATAAAGCATCTCGAAAGGAATACCTAAGTGATTAGTGTACTGGATTCCCACGCGGAGGACCCGAGTTTGAGTCCAGCTGTGCTGCCGTTAGATTTTTTCTTCTTAGAAGCCTCTACAGCTCACTGTCCGGTGATAAACGTGTTGTCTGTAACGAGAGAACACTGTTCGGAGGCCGGCAGTACGCTAAGAGAAGGGTCCGGGCGCTAATCACTATAGATGTTGACGCGCTTTAAATAAAAAAAAAAAATTAATTTCGATAATTTAAATTAAAAAGACAAAATTAATTAGAACGCGTAACATCCGTCCATAAATAGACATCAATGGTGACTTCCAGTGAAAACTCGATATCGAAAATTTGACATCGTCTTCGTCTTCCTCTTACTAAGACGCAAGAGAAATAAAACTGCGGCTCATTTATTAATAGTTATTAAAATACAATCGATATATTTATTATTATTAAAATAATGTTTAAATAAATGCGATGGTATATTAAAATAAAATATGAAGTACGGGAGAAAGAGGAAACAGTCAACAGTCTGACAATATCCGGGTGGAAACATTTTTGCATATTATAGCAATTTATTTATAAATTGAAGATGGCATAAAACATGGCCTTTCTTCCTTTTTTATACAGTAATAATGACCCTGAACTGTAATTGCATTACAGTTTAGATAAAAAAACAATGAGGGTTCCATATAATGAACTTTATATATATATATATATATATATAAAGATAGGTGTATAACGGCTAATAGATAACACCACTGCCCATCTGCTTTAGTTTATTATCACAAAGCATTTTATGGAAAATATATTTATATTTCTATATTTTTAGAAAATATATTTATGTAATACAATTATTGTTTCATTCTGTCATAAGAGGAAATACCTTAATTGTAACAAATTTCCGGAATGAGTTTTCATACCAGAAATTACAAATTTTGAGGATCTCTGAAAACATTATAAAAAAAAAGAAGGTTATTAGCAAATCGTCTATATCATATGAGCATGTCGTTGACACTAAGATTTTGGCCAAAATTGTCTGTGCAGATTTTACTAAAATTTTGTTTTTATCAGTCTTTCTCGGAAAAAACCTAACGATTTTCTTCAAGCGTCGTAACATTTTATCCCATAAATCGTAACATCCAAACATTCAAATTTTTTATTTGAAATATATTTAAAATGTTCTCTAGTTTGCAGAAAATGCGTTTACCGGAAGTGCTATTTTACAGAATATAGTTTTCTTTCAAAATGAATCCCCAGAATTCCCTTGATCTGTTTTAAACACACAAATAAACCATTTATTTTTATTTCAAACATTTTTTTTTACAGAAAACATGTTTTTATGGGGCATCTGGAGATTTATCTATTATCCATTCTTCTGGAGATATGGGGCTTGGGATTTATCTAAAATGTAGGGAAGAAATGGACTGTAAATGGAAATGGAATGTAGAGAATGAAAACGGAAAATCGGTCAACCGAAGGTACCATTTTACTGAATGAAAAATTCATTTAAAAGGGGTTTTCATGGAGGTGGGGATATGCTTTTCTTTAAAGTGCTTTTTTAGTTTTTTATAATATTAATTAGAATTAAATATGTTGGCAAAATTCCACGTTTGAAGAAAGTTGGTTGGCAGAAGTGCGATTATAATGGTTCTTCTTCAATTTCCGGCTATTTCCTCCTACAGACGGGCTTCATTAAATTCATTAAGGGAGTTTTGGTGAATTGGGAGACTTATGCTTTCTTCAAAAAAAGTTCGTTTTATTAGTTAGATTTTGCAAATCATATAACACTGAAGTGAACCAAACATCTAATGAATTTGAAGAAAAATAGTCAACTATAACTATGTAAATAATTATAGTAAGGAGAAACACATGTGAGTGTTTTACATCAGATTTTTTATTGTATTTTTAGATGCCTGAACAGCGCCTTTTCAAATATACACTGTAGGTATATGTTAGGACTGATTTCGAGCGTAAAGAGCACGAAGAAAGTCTTCGAAGGCAAACTGATGCGAATGAAATGTTGAATAGCGAGATTTGGCTATACCAAAAAGGAAATGATGACTTGTTTAAATCGATACGGATGGGATTTTTCGATTCGCATGAAGCCGATTTTTCGATTAGCTGTATCCCTCTGGCTCAATCAGTGTGTTCAGATAGGCCTTCCTGCTAGTAAACGAGAATTAAGAGCTATTGTCCACCAGTCGATAGATCTCTTTTTGTCATAATGCTTTCTAATGGGGGTTCCAGTTATGCTTCTCTGTTTAAATATGGAAGCGGTATAGACAGCATGAATAACGATAATCGAACAATCGAAATCCGGCCCAAGATGTGACTTTTTTCTTTTTTTTTGCCAATGACAAATCAAGGTTTCATCCCATAATTTCCAAATAGCTGAATTTCAGGTATTTCCTTTGTTTTCAAACAGCGTAATTTTCGTGAATGATAAAAAGATAAAAAGACTGATGTATATCTCGCTGGAAACTTCAATATTATATAGTCACATTTGATTAGTGATTCCATACTAATAACTATAGTTGGTAAAGATATTCTTCCTAGAATTATGAAGAAACTATTTTCCACTCAGTAAACAAACAAGGGAAATATAAGGCCATTAATTTTCAGCATTAGGCAGTCATTACCACTGATCAGGTGTTATGGGAATCCAAGGCATAAACCAAGAATCTAACCCCGCATAATAATTATCTTTAGAGTCCAACCTCTAACCACTAATCTACTAAGGAGAGCCAGCCTGAATTCATTTCCTGTATCCTTTCCACTTTGATTCGTCATCAGTACCAAGTCATATTATAATTTCAAAGCTCCAATTTATTCTAACAGCTGTTCAAACTGCTATTCCACAAATGATTTAGACAGGTTCTGCCGGAGCTATTAAATTCGATCAAAAGAAAAGAGAGCTTTTATACTTTTTTCCCCTAATTTGGATAATGATAATAGTTAGCAAAATTTATTGCTTACAAACACAGACATTATTCCCAGTCGTGCTGCCCTTAGATTTTCTCTTCCTAGGAGCCCCTACAGCTCACTGTCCGGTGATGGACAGTGTTGTCTGTAACGGGAGAACACTGTCCGGAGGCCGGCAGTGCACTGAGAAGGCTCCGGGCGCAAACCACAGATGTTGAACGCCTTAAATAAATTAAAAAAAAAAGAAAAAAAAAAGACATTATTCATTTTATTGCATTAGTTTCAGTTGTATGTAAACAAAAAAGAGAAAGGTATTTTTTTTGTATGTTAACACGGAATGTTGTCAATGTTTGCCTCGTGCTGCGCCTGCGCCACAATTTAACGATATATATACCAAAGCGTACTAGTACGGGTAATTGTATGATATCGTTACAATAACAAGCTCCCCTTCCCCCCTCTTTAGTTCTGATTGTGTATATAACCGTTAGAAATGTTATTGAATAACATTGTTCAATATTAGAATTACCACCGTATTCTAAATCACTCTCAATTTGCTTGTTTTCTTTTTTTTCTTATTTGTTTCTTTTATTCCTGCCCATGATTCTTTTCCGTTCTCTCATGTCGCAATCATCCATAAATTTCCAGTTTATTTTCTTTCTTTTTTGTCCCAATCAATAGGAGAAAGTTTTTTTTGTAAATTTATATAGTAGTATACATTGTCGTTATTAAAAGATGATGGTCTTTACTTCAGCAAATTCTATGTCAACGTAAGAGTCAAGTATATATGATCTGAACATGCTTCCGCGACTGTCGTCATAGAAAACATTAAGATTTATCCGGGTTTTCTGCGATCTGGGTTGGTAAAAACCGATGTTCGCCCACATGGCAAAAGAATTCTTCACAGTAATTGTTGGATTCAGTTTTAGATCAACATTCTAACACAATTAGCTTTGGACAAAATATCTTACGTTTCGACAGGTTATCATTAGCCATCCTTTTTACATGGCAGTAACCATCTCAACCTTCTTGTTCCCGACCTCGTGGAGTATATTTAGCTCGGCTCCTACCCTTTCTCTTATTTCGTCTGTTTCAAACGTGAACAACTGCTGTTTTATAATCATGTTTCACACCCTAAAGCGTCACGCTCTCAGTAGTGCATGGTTCAACCATTTATTAGTATCCAGGGTGACCTCCTTAGCCCAAAGTAACGAATTTAGGATTCCGACCATACGTTTTCCGTTCACTGTCTTTCGATTAATGTCGGACTCACTCCCATTTGGGCTTATATACCCCGAAATATCTGAACTCTGAACAAGCCTTAATTTGTTGACCTTGTAAAATTTGTAGATCCCGCAAAGGGGCAGCCATAGGCATGTACACTGTCTTGTCTAGATTGATCTCTAATCCCCAAGCGCTGTACTCTTCAATCAACTTTCGACACAACATTATACTGGCAAATATTTCAATAACAAAGAAATGTATCCAACATTCGCCAACCGGAAGTTTAAAACATTCAATTAGTCAACTGAAAGACTTTTTTTTCCTGTTTTTTATTATTTCACGATTTGCTCGAAAAATTCTCCAGCATTTCCTTTTTTAAACCTTATAGTAGTGATTTTTATAAATTCATTTACCAATACCAACTCATCATCCTGCACTGACCATCACAGCCTGATCGGACATTTTTAGAGCATTAAGAGTTTTTGACGAATAACTTACGGCAACATCATTAGCTTCACTAATTATCGCTGGAGATCTAGAAAGATCTAATTAGTTTTGTAAGAGAGATGATTTTGCCAAAAACTAGTCTTGCTATTTTGAACCTTCAAAATGTATAAGAATCTTATACATGTTCCATTATTCCTTATGTCAAGATTTCTGTCATATATATACTCGTAGAATTGAATATCTTCTTGTTCCCATCGAAATTCCCTCCCCAAACGAGTAAAAAAAAAAAAAAAAAAAAAAAAAAATTATAATTAATATCATTAAATAATAAATAATAACTAACAACCTAATTCTTAATTTTAAGGTAGCAAAATATAAAACACATCAAGCATTATCAGTAAAATGAAAATGGAAGCTCTTTACTTAAAACTGCTCAAATAAGATTTTAATAACGCTTACGCACACTGTGGCTGTTTTTGTAATTTTATAGTAGCCAAGAAGCAATCATAAATCCATCCCGAAAGGGTCAGAGTGAGGGACGATGGGTGTATATATAGATAGATCGGCGAGAGTGGGGAACCACTTGATATTATATCCCATTAAATGTTAAAATTATAGCAGTTTAGTCTCAGGAAATAATTTCATGGATGTGAAGGTGTGTTAAACGAGTTACATAGATAAATACATAATTATATATATATATATATATTAAATACCTTCTCATTTTTATTCGATGTTCTTCTACAAAAGAAAAGAGATATCAGTCTTTTATTTTTTTAATGTCCAATATTTCTTAACTTGAATCCAAAAGAATTATGAAAATATGAATGACTTGTATTTGGTTTTATTAATTTTGTTAGAAATCAAATGATTTTTTTTTTTGCGTTATTCTGCGATTTTTCGTTTTTGGGTTCACTTCCTTATTCCCTGGCTTCAATTCAGATATATGTATGTACAGCATAGCGCAAAATCGGAAACAGAAAGTTCAAATTTGACATTCCGTTTGGGTGTTACCATGGGATCAGACAAGATGTTATCTGTCAAAATTCCTCAACCAGAAGTACCACTTTATTGTAAGGATATTTTAGATTTTGCAATTTTCTTAATAACGCATCCAACGATGGTCATTAAACTGAGTATATCGGCTAGACATATTAAGAGCTACTATACTTTTATTTGAAAAATTTCTCTGGACTAAATCTATTAAGGGGTTTTTGGGTAAGTGAGATGAAGTGAGGAGATGTTTTCCTCTAAACTGCTATTTTAGTTTATTTTATAATTCTATCATCTAATTAATATTAATTGCAATTAAATATTTTGCCCAAAATTCTAAGTTTTCAAGAAAATCTGATGTCTGGAAGTTCGTTTTTATTGAACAGTTTTTTTTTTCTGTTTTTTTTTTTAAATTAACTGCGATTGACTCCATAAAAACACCGATGGATTTCATTAAATTTGATGTGTGAATATAGAGACTTATCACTATTATTTTTTTAAACTCTTTTCCCAGAAAGTACATTTAAAGAAGTTTTGGTGGAGGGGGGAGGTCATGCTTTCGTCCAAAAAAGTTATTTTATTAAAATGGTATTCAAATCGTCAGGCCTTAAACTTACAATGAGATGTTTAGACCGCAATGGCCGGAGGAGGTTTTTTTTAAAGAAAAAAGAATTCTTTGTTGTTGTACGTTTCGTAGGAATGTAATCTTCCGCAAACTTAATAACTATACTTCTTTAAATGTATGACACAAAACCCGAGGAAAACATACAAGTAGTGTTGGGGCTTAAAATAGTTTAAGTATATATATATATACTTTAAGAGATAGTTACAACAACAAGTTGCCCCCTCACTAAAGTTGATTAAAGTGCTCAACTCTTAATATTTAATATAAAAATTATTTCTGGCTAGCTCTCACCAAATACTCAGCCATTTATAGTTATTAACTTATAAATATAACTCTTCTATATAGCAGCTATAATAATAATAATAATAATGATTGCATACAGCTATTAAGTCCAATTATTCTCGCCTTGCCCTAATTATTATTGGACATTTTACATTTCCTACATCTAGCTAGCCACTAGTATCATTAATGTACCACACAACACTTACTGCAGCGGAGTGTTGTAAGATGGTTTTTATATAGTCTTAGACTCTCTTAATTCAATTTGATGCAACATTGAATCATGTTATTCAAATTAACCTTATTATTATTTCTTTACTACCTGTATTATTATTTCATGTACTCACACGTCTCTACTTATTCACTAACAAAAATAAAAATCTGGTCATGTGAACAGAATCACATGACTTTCTCTCTTACACCAATTAACACAATTTAATTACAAAATTTTCTTTTAAAATTGCAACGTTTACAATGTTTACTGGGTCATAAAAAATAAAGGTGATAGGGGGTGTATCTGGGCGGACTTTTGTGGAAACCGCCTTCTGTCAAAAAACCAACAAAACTTATGTGCACTTTAAATTCATACCAAACTGATAAAAAAAAAAGGAATTCTATTTTATTTGTACATTAAGCATTCCAAGTATGAAGACAATCGTTTGACCCGTTTTCGAGAACATTCCGAAAATCTCAAAAACTTCATCTGTAAGGTTAACCGATTTTCTTCAAATTTCAAATGTACTAATAAAATGCTTCCAATGTATGTTAATATTATGTAGATGGCAAAACCATACTTTGTACTCAAATGGTACTTTAGACGAAAAACATCACGAAAAATGTAAAAAAAACTATTTTATTGAAAAAAAAATCTGGTGTGAAACACTCACACAACTTTCTCTTACTCCAGTTCTCAAAATTATAATTGACAAATTTTATAGTTTGTGTACCAAATTTAATGAATTCGTCGAAAACTGAAAAAACTGTTCAGTAAAAGCGCACTTCCGGTTTACTAATTTTCTTGAAACTTGGAATTTTGGCCATCTATTTATTTCTAATTAATTCTGTTTGGATGATAGAATTGTATAATCAACATGATGCACTTTAGACGAGGCTGCAACCCCACCCCCTCCCCTAAAAGTGCCCTTAATGAATTTTCCAGAGAAATGTGTTCAAATAAATGATGTAGATCTTTGTATAGTATAAGTTTCAAGAAAATCGTCGGAACCATTTTTGAGAAAATCGAAAAAAGTGAAAAAATCGTTTAGTAAAAAAAAAACGCACTTCCGGTTATCCGATTTTTTCAATCTCGGAATTTCAACAGCATATTTATTTCTAATTAACATTATTTAGATGGCAGAATTGCCTAATAAACTGAAATAGCACTTTAGATGAAAACCTAACCCCACCCCTCCCCCAGAAGTGCCCTTAAATGAATTTTCCCGGAGAAAATAACATTTTCAAATAAAAGTGGTAGCTGTTAGTATGTGTAGTTGTATATCAAGTTTAAAGAAAATCGCTGGAGCCATTTTTGAGAAAATTGCAAAAACGAAAAAAAATTCAGCTAGTAAAGTGGTACTTCTGGTTGAGGAATTTTGACAGTTGACCCACTGTCGGATCCCATGGCAATAACTAAACGGAATATTAAGTTCGAACTTTCTACGAGTTTTTCTTTTTGAGCTATGCTGTTCGCTTTTTTGGACTCAGGGGACCTCAAAACGGATATTTCCGGTGAAAACTCAATATCGAAAATTCGAAACGATTACAATACTAGGAGTAAGAGAAAGTAATAGCATTTCGAACTGATAAATTTTGACTTAAACCTTCATATTAGCTGTGTGGGTCGGAATATCTAAACTTGATATTTTGAACTTTCTGCATCTTTATGAACTTTTTAGATAATTTACAGACACTATACCATTTGTTGAAAACATTTCTTTTTTTTTAAATTAAAGGCGCGTCAACATCTATTGTCATTGGCGCCCGGTGCCTTCTCAGTGCACTGCCGGCCTCCGGATAGTGTTCTCTCGTTTCAGACAACACTGTCAATCACCGGACAGTTGGGCTATACAAGTTCCTAGGAAGAAAAAAAAATCTAAGGGTAGCTCAGCTGGACTCGAACCCGGTCCTCTGTGTGGGAGTCCAGTATGGTAACCACCTAGCTATTACCTCTCTCTCTGAACATTTTTTACTTTGTCTTACGCCTAGTAATAAGAGGAAGTATTGCGATCGTGTCTTTTTTTTTTTTTAAATTGTATTCTCACCGGATGTTTTGCAAGAACCCTTGATCATGAAGAAAATGTTTTTTAGCAAATTGATCTGTATATGTTTTGTTTGTTTACGTGTTAACAAAAATATCTAAAAAAAGAAAAAAAAAGAAAAGTCGCAGGAAGATCAAACTAACTATATTCAGTTCAGGTATACCACCGCAACAGGCACGAAGATTTCGGTCACAATATATAAACCGGAAGTGTGACTTTGCTGAATCGATTTTTTTTTTTTTTTAGTTTTAAATAATTTTCTCGAAAACGGCTGCAACAATTTTCTTTAAACTTTGAATGCTAACTGCGTAAATAAAATTCTGCAACTTTTATTAAAAAGATTTTTCCGGAAAAAACTGATTGATTTTGTATCGCTCAAAACCAGGATTTTCCTAGTTTCCTAGATTTTCAATCACCTTCTTATAATATAATTTCCAATCTTAAAAACTATATTAAGTTTAATAAAGAAGTTTTATAAGAAATTATAAACCATCATTGAAGAATGAATTTGTTCAATCAACAATAAGGAATTGAAAACTTAATTTACGAAAATAACTATTATTTTCTCAGGTAAAATGAGATACTCGTAATTTCCAATTAATTAAACTAAAGATTATTTGGTTAATAAAGTATTATTTCGAAATATACTATAATAGCCCGAACTATTAAAGAATTTTTATTAGCACTAATTGCATAAAAAAAAAAGCTTCAGGTCCCAGTTAATTGCTTTAAAATTTGCACATAATATTATAAATGCAATTTTATATGCACCTTTGCATCTGTTCTAAATATCTTTTACAAATTACTTGATATTTTTTTCTGTAGTATAGGTACCATGGCTGACTGAAAGATGCGGGTTGATTGAGTTAATGTGTTTGCCGTGTAGTGTTCAATTATAGCTTAACTTCTGTTGTAATTTTTTTTGATGAGAATAATTTTATGTCTTTGGATTAGTTTCTTGCCAAGAGCAATATCTTGCAAAGCAAAATATTTACGCTAGAATGACACAAATAAGCTGTACGTCTGAGGCAGAAACAGTAAATGTACTTTTAACTTTCACGATTTAGATGTGTAAATCACAACCAAATTCATTAGAAGCTCAAAACAAGAAAGTTGCCTTCACGCTGACAAGAAAAGAGTTGTGGGAAAAACAAAGTCAAGGCAAGTAATCAGACCATTAGTCCATCCTTAATATCAACTCTCTGCTATGGTTTGGATATGTGATCCGAATGAATGGGCTCTAGATTACCTAGAACCACACTACGAAACCCAAGTTGAGGGACGATGTCCAAGAGGTTGTAGTCGCATAACTGCTTGTCTTGATAATGTCAAAAGCGAAGTTTAAAAGCCTGGCCTTATGCCCAAGCTCAAGCTGAGAAGCATATTTAGGTGGATTGTGTAAAGTTGTAGGAATACGCAGATGGATGCATGTAATGTGAAATGCACTCTGCCAGTAGTACATTAGTTTGAGTAATTGCACCACCAATTAACTCATCAGCAGACACAAAAATAGTGTCTCTATGTGGTTAGGCTGAAGATGTATACAGAGATATAACAAACTATTTAAATGTTAAAATAACACCTTTAATTAAAATAGTTATTTATCAAACAGTGACTAAAGTATTTCTTTTATTTCCATTCGAGTTCAGGTATTGACCACATGAGCACAGTGAGTGTAAAAATACTTTACTCACTTGTTAAATATTAGATTTTTTCTGCAATCGTGTTAAACTGGTTCTTAACTTATATTATAAACATAAAAAAACTATATAAAGTTACAAATACTGAAAATGTATTTTAATTCAGGTCAAATACTCTCTCTCTCTCTCTCTCTCTTTATGAACTGCTCTCATTAGAATAACCTCAAATCCGCGATTATTTGAAATTTGTTTTGTAATAATTTATCGTTTTCGCGTATCGCAGCTTCGGGATGTTAGAGTTGAATAATGTTACTTTTCTTTACTTGTGAGAAAAAAGTAATGGTTATTTTTACTTTTTATCACTTGTGACTAAAAGTATAACTTCAATAATTACTTTTTATTTAATAATATTGTTACATTACGGTTATAGTTATTTATTTGATTAACGTGTAAAGTGTTTGTTAACTGATTGAGAATTGTAAATAGACTCGCGTTGAATATTATATTTTTTCTTACAGTTGAAACAATGATATACGTAAATAGAAATAAAACATGTATGGTAATATTTAAGAAAATGTTATCCACTGAAAAGGGTCGAACATCACCTTCAGAAAGGTTGTCAAACATTGGGTTAAAGTTGAGAAAAATAATATTGTTTTCTTTTATTCAATTTATGGTTGAATTCATTTTAAAATGTGAACAAAAAAAATGTTTAATTTAAGAACTTCATTTGAATATTATTGTGAAAATTATTTTTTATTTTTTTAGTTGAAAGTTGGCAACATTGTAATTTATTTTTTTTAACTCTAGAGATTATAAGTACAACTTTAGCCACTGATTTTAGTGAATATTGTTATATTATTGAACTGTTTTAGAAAAAATTAATTTATTAGATATTTTTGTAAATTTTACAGTTAATAAATGAATGAAAATTCATATTTTTTAATATTAAATTGAATTTAAATAGATTTTTCCATAATTATTCTTGACAGAGGACAAACATTATCACATGGAGAAATAAGTAAGAAATGACCGGAAAAAAAAATGGGCACGGGAATACTTAATTTTTTCGGGTAATAATTGGGTTTAATTTTGGGACACCGGTAGAGAAATCTTGGGACTCTTTTACAATCCAATAGTGTTATCGGGTTTCGAGTATGTGCTCTAACTTCACATTGTACCAGTCACACTGTGATATTACAATTGCCATCAAGACAAGGTAAATATAGGCAATCAATTTTCTAGAAAGAAAAGTATGAAAAATCTCTGAGATAAAAAATATTTATCAAATTTTTGACTATTACAAATAAAAAGTTTTCAATCATAAAAATGGCAGGACAAACTAATAAACATTTTTTGAAAACTAAAAATTGTAAAAAATTATGAATACTAACAATACTAAAAAATGACTAAAACAAAGAACAGATATAAAAGTAAAAATAATATACAAAAAATTAATCGATTAGTTCTATCGGTTGGCTACTTTCCAGACACTGATTAGTTTATCTGTACATGTGTACACGTTATATATTACAGAGAGATTCTGATAATTGTAGGTTATAATAATAAGGGAGTTACCAAAACGTTGCCAAGATGGACGAGAAAAGAGAAAGAGCCGGCTCGCTAGGCCAACTATTATAACAAGAGGCTAATAAGTTAAGTATGTGGATCCAACACTATTAGAGACCATCGAACAAATTAAATAGATACCTATCTCTGATGAAGGACATTAAATGTTCAGGCAATATTCAAATTGAGGAATGCGCAATCATCTGACCAGCCTGCAAACATCAAAGAATTCTTCTCCGCCACTAGAATCTACTTTTTATTAGGTACTTATTAAATTTTTAATTACTCTCGGTTGAGATAATAAGTATTAAGATCATGTTAAAATTTTCTAAGTCAAGCGTATAGTCCGTATTATAGTCCGTACGTATATAGTCCGTATATATATATGTTGAATTTACCTGCATGGGAATTTGATCTGAATGTATTTTGAGTAGGCATGTGTATGAGAACAAAATAATTCAAAAACGAAAAATCACTGGAATTTCTAAACTTTCCATATATTCTGGAGATGGAATAGATTCTGAAGATCCATCACGGTCCATTGGCTTAAAATTTTGATGTTCTAGTTATACAACAAAATACATAGCCCTACCTTTATTTGAAACATTCTGAATATGTAGATTTAAATGAGATTGAATCCGAAATGAAAGTGTTTTTTGGAGTTAATTCTCGCCCCAGGGTTTTAGCTAAATCCAAATATTTGCAAACATCAAACTACAATACTACGCCTATTTGTAGCATATCGATATTTGTCAATGTAAGTGTTGTCCGTATAATTAGGTTGCGATAGCCGCAAGGACGCAAAGATCCTAGTAATAATGGTTGTTGGTCTGCTTCATGAGGCCAATCATAATGGAAACATAAAATTATATTTTATTTCAGTTCTCTTGAAAATCTCTTTCCTGAAGAGTATTCAATGAATAGTGGCAAAAAAGACTTGTACAAAAGGAAATGAGATCACCTAATCTAACCCTTTTCATCAAGTGTGACTCATTTCTATTAATTGATTTAATATTTGGATTAGTTTCACTTCTTTTAAAGTTATTTTATGGTTGTATTTTTTAATTTTTTTTTTTATGATTCAAAGTGTGAACACGTGTTTTATTGAATACGAATTATTATCGGTGTCGCAATGAAAGAATCAACAAGTGAAATGTAATATTACAATATGTCAAAATTCGAAACACACACAACTATGCAGTATATCAATAATAATCTAGTGTCTCTCATACACTCTTTATATACATATTTGAGCGCACTAGACACAAAACCAAAACAAGGATCTACGCTACATTTAACACGAATGTCACATGAGACTCAGTTACGAGATTTATTACCCGTATTCCTTATCACGGCACGTCCTGTTCAATAATAGTACCATTTTTTTTGTATTTAATTATCTTTCCGGAAATACCTTTAATAGAAATATGGAAAGTTCGGTAGTATTCGTGTAACTGCAAACTTCCATTTTGATTTAGATATTGCACTGACAATTAAATTATTTTTTATGCATTTTTTCCCCTTCTTCGTGCCACTTTTTATTTAATCTTTTTTAAATTTTATAAAAAATATAACAAAGATTCGTCTCTTCAAAAAAAAAAGTATTCCAAAATTAATTAAGAGCAGATATTTATTTGATAATTTATCGAAAATTACAGTATTGTTTACGAATTGGGGGGGATGTTGTTTATACCTGTAGGAGAATCTGATCTAAGCGAGTGTGTGTGTGAGTGCACAAAATAACTGAAAAATTAAAAAAAATCACAGGTTGTTCAAAGTTTTCCATCACCATAGCCAATCAAATGAATTGTTCAATTTTTATCTACAAAGCAAATAAGAGTGGATTGAGCATCTAATAAATGCCGTTGCCTTATCAGTTTCAATCGTCTTATTAATGAATATCGTCGCATGAGTTTACTATTACACTTTGTGGCTAACATGCTCTCTAAAAGAAAACTGCATCATTATGTTAATTACAAGAATGTGGACAATCTGTGACCCCCCACAAATTTTATTTCTGAGAAGGATTTTACAATAGAAATAGAATGGCTAATAAAACCATAATCCAACCACAATGGCCTAGACGATATATTGTGGCCATCCTGCGTGTTAGAGTGAAGTGGATGTTAAATAGTTGTTTATGGTGAAGAGCAAGAGTTTGCACGGACCCGAGTAAGTGCATATATTCACTATTACCTATATAGGGACTATATTTACTGTAGAGAGTGTTGTGAAGTAAGTGCCCAGTGTAAGTGTTGGCAGCATAGGACATAGTGGGTGACAATATTGTGTTGTATAAAAAACGAATTTACTCTCGCTGGATGTGTAGATATAAAAAAGCGAGCATAGATATAAACAGAGTCACTGCTTCAACTTAACGACCTAGAAGATCTTGATGCTTTCGGTATCAAAGAAATATGGTTCCATAGATGGTACAAGTGGTTGGGGATATGGCATTGTACAGTAAGTACTTGCTAGCGTACTTAGGCTAGGCTAAGACCAAGGTTTTTAGGCAAGGTTTTTTGAAAAAGTTGCTAATCAACTGCCTTCCCTCCAGCAAGCATTAAAAGCTTCAAACATATTAGGCTGAAGCTTTCTAGCCGCACAGATAAAGAGAACCAAAAATCACTGAAATCTAGATCATCTAATTGTGATTCATTCAAACTGTTTGTGTGTTTACACTTCTGAGCTGTGAACATGCAGATGAAAACGCACCCTATGTATTAATTAATATGTGAGCGATTCAGTCTTTGAAGGTGCCAGCGGACATGTTATTTCTCACTGTACGTCAAGTACTTTGCTGAAGTAGTGAGTGGGCTTTGTTAATTTCTCCCTAAAACTGAACAGTAAACTTCGTTCAAGAAAATATACATATATATATATTTTTTTTTTTTTTTTGTTAATTGTACATACCTCCATGCTAGCAAAAAATTGATTTTAAAGAGATGTCGTATTTTCCATAATAAAAAAAAAAAAAACCAAGCATGATTCAATCCTATCATAATGTATGGCACCTTTTATACGTCCAATCTAAAATACTATTCAACTAAATTTACATTGAATGGATCGAATTATTATTATTTTTTCGTCAACAACAACATAAATTCCAGAAAAATAAAACACGGGAGGGGGATTATAAAAAAAGTTTACAAAGAATGATATACAGTTTTCTGGTAGAATTAAGCGGAAAATTTTTTTTAAAATAACAATATGTTATATACGCAATAACATTTGTTTCGCCAACAAAAAAAATGTTATAGATACATGTATTGATAACAGAATAAAGAAATTCAATAAGATTTTAAAATTTTTAATTTACACCCTTTATATTCACTTTCATTTTTTTGTAATACATATTTCATATTACAAAATATTTCCTAGGTGTTTATAGATAGAATAGGATAGACAGAGCGGCTTACAAAATGGCTTGTACTTTATTGTTGTAGATAATAGCTTTTATAGGCGTTAATAAAAATAATAATATAAAAAGCATTCACCCCATCCCCTAGATTGACTTGATTTTTTTGTTTTTTGTTTTGTTTAAAGTTAACAAAAGGCGTCCTTTAACGTGACAATGACACCTACTAAATTAACCAATTCTCCTCGTATGTATATTTATATGTTGGACAATGGCGCCAGAAATTGGGCACGTCCCAAATTGGATAATTGACTCTTACAATAGATTTCACTTCCTCAATTCTTAACGGATCAAACAAAAAAAAAAAAAAAACCTAATCGAATTCAGTTATTGATGTTTTTTTTTTTTAACAAAGTGAATACCAAATTAAGTAATAATTATCGATTAGTAATTTTTTTAAATATCTATTATGTATTAGTGAATAGTTGGCGATAATTGTAGGAAAGTATAAACGTCTAAGGTTTAGCCTATCATAAAGTAATTTTACAATAGAATAAAGATGGAGTCTAAAGATAGATATTTCTGGAAATAGTGGGGATGAAAGGTTGGCTAAACATTATACGAGGGTTATTCTATAAGGAAAGAGACAAGTGATTATAGTTTTAATGTATTAATCTCCCATTTAAGTATTTTTCTTCATAATTCCCCTCTAATACACTTTTATACATTTGCCCCTATTTCACTTTTGGGACATCTATTTCTACTGCTTCGTTGCTGTCTAACTTGTCGCCATGAAATCACCCTTTGAAGGGACCAAACAAATAGTTATGTGTTGGTGAGACACATCCGGGACTATCTGGCGGATATCACAGAACTTACCAACCAAATTTTTCCGATAGTTTCAAGCGATGATTGCTATCGTTGTCCTGGAGAGTAAGAGTGTTCTTTCTCATAGCAAAATATTCACTTTGCCAAGCTCGCACGTACTCTCTGTCTTCTCGAATACTACCAGATTACCGGATTAAATTTATGGAATTAAAACTTCGACTGATCATCTTCGCTGTTTACAAACACAGCCACTTGTATAAATTGATCAAACCACTTGTAGAAATACAAAGGATAGCAACTTACACCGTCGTATTGCTTAAGCATTCAGATGGTTTTTAGTCCGTAAGAAATGGATATCGTATCAATGATTGGTGAGTTCTGACGGAATAAATAGGGTTGGTTCCGCAAAGCTGTGGTCTGTGTTTGACAAAACATCAGGACGATAGGCGGACGCCCGAAACCGGTCGATGACCACAAAATGAAGCCAGGCTATCACGGAAAATATCTAAAATAGCTCTTTGCTTTCCTTCAATTCCATTTCAGTACAATGTATGGTTCTGCCATCAACATAATATTAATAAACAGAAGAGAAGAGAATTTATAGTATGTTTGAAAGTTGAAGAAAATCGGTTAACCGGAAGTGTGGTTTTTACAGAATAGGTTTTGGAGTTCTTTGGAACTCAAAGTTGTTCTCCAAAACCACTATAACAACTTTCCTTTAAACTTTGAATAATAACTGCACACATAAAACTTATCACTTTTGTTTGGAACATGTTTCTGAAAATTGTCTTTAGATAGTTTGGAGAAATCTCAGACGTTAAAATTCAAATATTGTGTTTGTTCAATATTATGTTGTTATGTTATTATGTATGGCATCTATCTCTAACCCTGTATATTTATATTAATGTTTGGAAAAATGAGCGAAATTCCGAAATTTAAAGAAAATTTGTCTGTTTATATATTAAATGTATTAAGAGGAGTAAGAAAAAGTAGAATCAGTGTTTCACTCGAAATTTTTATTTTTTAATTTATCAAATTTCAAATTATACTTTATTGTTTTATTCAATTTACTTATATACTTAGAATTTGTTTTTTTCTTTTCTCTTGTACTTTTTTATGGATATTAGCCAGCTAATTTGTACATAAAAACAGTTGAAATGTTAACAAAGCGGTTTCACACCAAAAAACTAGCCACTTACTAAGAGAGATGGATGGTAGACTAAAAAAGATGACGCTTGTGGTCATAGTTCTGGAGGAGAACAGCTAGTGGGGAGTATAGGTAATATCTTTAGAAGCACGTTCACATGTATATGTATACTGGCTAACGAGGATAATGTCCTGGATTGTTTGGAGCTGGAGCCTGCTGGAGCAGTAGAGAAGGCGTGCGCATACATCGCTAACAGGGCACAATGAGAGCAAACAAAAGGAATTGACCGCAGAAATACAACCAACCACTAGAAAAACAATTACCACCAGTATAAGTCTAGAAGAGAACGTGCCCCATCCTCTCTCTTCCTCCACTCACCTCCTATCACTCACCCTACTACACGCTACAATTGTTACAGTCTTGTGTATTTTTTATTGTTTTGTTTTGAATTAGAAGTGGGATAGAAATTGATGTGTAAGTGTAAGATAGGTTTTTTTGAAGTGATCTCTTGTTCAACATCCTTTAATATTCTACTTCCTTCGGTTTTGGCCATACACTATAAAATTATATATCCTACCCCTATTCACCTCTCCCATAAATAACATTCAGACAGACCAATGTTACAGATATTATATACTAATGTCTAATCAGAAAACAAAACACAACTAGTTAGAAAATAATAATTCTGTTCTCTTCCCCCCCAACCCGCCCACCTGCTATCTCTATATTAACAGAACTAACTCTCCAAACTGTATTATATTATTTATATATACATATATACAATATTATATGTTTGTAAAAAGAATTGTACATGTTTTTTATTGTACTAAGTTAAAACACGTCTATACTACACATTTACGAGTATGTACTTCCAATTGACCACAGTAACTTATTTACCCAAATCATTATTTACTACTAAATAATGCACTTCATATTAACTACTTTACACACTATTGTTTTTTAAATTATAGAATTTAAAATATATTTCAAATTGCTTTGGTTCAAAATAATTTTCAATTTTTTTTCTAACTGTTAATATAACGGTGTAACAAAAGTCTTTGCTTTTACCACCTTACAATTCAAAAATGTTTTGTTTACTCACCTACGAAGTTTACTCCTCAAAATACAGGCCATCATTTGCCACAACTTGAACCCATCTGTGATCCAACAATTTCGATGTCCTTCCGGATATCTGGAGCCATCTTTGGAGGCAAAAAACTTCAAACATCCCATTTTCACCTCCTCCGTATTTGTAAATTTTTTTACACTGTAAAAAAGTGGACCATGAAGCGGAAGAGATGATAATCAGAGGGTGCCAAATCTGGGCTGTAAGTTGCGTGAGGAAAGAGCTAAAAATTCAAATCTTTGATTACGGAGAACGTTTGACGAGAACGTGATGCGTTGTCTTGTTAAAGAACACTTACTCAATTAACTCAAGAGGGATAACGGAGTGTACGCGTTCTGGCCTGCAACTAATATTTAACGAAAGGTTACATTCATCATTCTAATAAAACGCCATATTTACATTCCCTACTGTACATAAAGTATTTAATTTTCATTAAATTAAAAAACAAAAAATAAGATTATAATCCATATAATTATAAAATTAACTAAAGTAACAATAGTTTGTATGGTTTGTAAGTAATATAAACAAGTAAATAAGAAATATTATTATTTACTAATTGAAATAAATTAAACTATAGCGAACAGCAACCAATTAGTTTTGGTTCTGAAAGTCCATTATCCGCCCCCATTAGATAATTTACTGAGCGTCACCTCCTGCTCCTTCTACAGCTACCTCGATAAAATTATTTCCTTTAATTTGCTGAACATGTGCTCAGTTTATAATTTTTATATATATGTATATATATAAAATATCTAATTTTTATTTTCCATTTCTACGACTCAATATTTTCCTATCAGCGATCTATTATAAGAAAGAAAAGAAATATCAACTTCTGGGACTTTATGCGCCCTTGCATGCTTATTTTGCTTGTTCCTGATCGATTTCAGATTTTCATCCATCATCAGAGTAAGACTGGCCATAAATTCGTGTAGAGACTTCGCATTAACTTAATGTTTCTCACAAGTGATGTATCACACTGGTATATGGATGGAACACTGAGTAAGAAGTGCAACTTTAAGCTTTCCTCTAAAAGCCACTTTAGCGAATTCTGATTTTTGTTTTATTACATTTTTTATGTAAAAAAGCTTTAATTTAGAAATGAATACGCTACTCTTAAAAATTGTTTACTTATAACAAACAAGGAGAATATCATAATTTTATTCTAGATAATTTAGTAAAAGCGAGAAGGGATAGAGCGAGTAAATAACAGGCGGTAAATAAAGTACCCTTTGATGGATGCCAGGGCATGTTGGCATTGAAGGGAATGAGATGGCCGACGCTCTGGTAAAGATAGGTGCTGTATCACCGCGACTAGAACCTGAACCTTTTTTGTAGGGTCAGCGACCTGTCTCTTGAACTCTGGAATTCGCTCCCCGGACTGAGTCAGGCTAAGATCTGCTTGGGAAATTATAACCAACGGAAATCTGAGGCTTGCACATCTGCTGAAGCTGAGTTTGGAGAGTAACAGCACATGCAGATTCTGTGTGGAGATGGAGGAAACTCCATTACATCCCCTCACGCATTGCAAGACTACCACTCAGAGAAAATTTAAAAACCTGAGTAGTTATCAGGAGGAGGAGGGGAATATACCCTCCTTAGAGTCCACCAGGTTATTAGGATTACTCAGGGATCCTCTCAAGCTGATGGAGGTGTTGCGGACGGTGTTCGCCTAGGACATCTACTGGGATGCTGTGGGCTAGCCTCAGCACCCAAGGGACATAGCAGAATAGGTCGTGTAAAAAAGGTCGCAGAGCA